>APFE031534508.1:136951-150669 GCA_000404065.3 Pinus taeda | reverse complement strand
AGTTACAAAATGTACAACGGTAAAGAAACACACTTTACCTAACTCTATACTAGACCAAGTTGAACTTAACTATTTCCTATGTGTCGGAATATCCTAACATCAAGATGATGATATCAACCATGGGGGATGATTCACCATTTTTAGAGTAAAAAAGTAAAAATATTAAAAACTAATAAAATAATAAAACTACTTTTTCAACTCATATTTTCAACTTATCTCCCTAAGGTTTTACTCAAATTTCGAGAAAGAGTACTCATTGGATGAAAAATTTAATTCCTCATCCAAGGAGTATCCATGTTGCATACTTTTGATGGACCCTTCTACACGAAAAATGAGAAATACATGAAAAAACGTGATCACAATCACGTTTTTCATGTATTTCTATTTTTTCATGTAGCAAGGTTCATTGAAAGTTTGCAACATGTGTACTCCTTGGATGAGGGATCAAATTTTGTATCCAACGAGTGTTGCTGCTCAAAATTTGAGTAAAACAATATGGAGATAAGTTGAAAATACAAGTTGAAAAAATACTTTTTTCTTTTTTCCCTCTAAAATTTGATGGTGTAATCTAATATTATTTTATTATTTCCACTATTATTTTATAATTTCCTTAGGAGGCCCATTTTAGACCCCACAATTCCCCTAATGCTATCAGCAAAATGGAGTAGTGACCTTTCCAGTCTAGCTAATGCAAGTTTTAGAGCTTGCAGTGTGTGTGCCAGATTCTGGAGAAGGACTTCTGCGAGGTAAAGCGAGTGACCCAGTTGACACAAGAGGAAGTACAAATTCTAGAAAGGATACCAGAGGAAAGTGCAAGAATATATTTTCGCATTTCCAAAGGGAATGCAAGTAGTAGAGAGAAGGCCAAGTTATTGAAAGGAGAAGGATATTTCCAAAAAACAATTCTTCAGTTCATTTGAGTTTCATAGATATGGCCATAGCAGGACTTAGAGATTAGGACAAACTTGATAAATCCTCAAATTTTGGCGTTTGGAAAGCCAAAATGCAATTCCTACTAGATGGGGATGGATTGAAGGAGTTTGTGACAAATATCATGGTAGAACCAACAAATCCACAACAATTGGCAATCTTCAAAAAAGATATGGCCAAGACTAAGAGGATGGTCCTAGATGGGGTTCAAGATCACATTGTCCCACATATTACAGAGAAGCATATGACAAAGGACATGTGGGATTCTATCATGAAGATGTACCAGGATCCATCTGAGAATTGGAAAATGATTCTCAAAGAGTAGTTGAGGACAATTAAAATGCAGAAGGGTGAGAGTGTTCCTACCTCACTAGGATTCAATAAATTAGAGATGAAATTGCAGCTGTAGGAGAATGAACAAATGACAATGAGTTCATGCAGACAACTCTCAATGGGTTCTCCAAGGAGTGGCATACATTTTTGCAAGTCTTCGCTTGATGAGATACACTTCTAGGATTGGAGTGCCTATGGAGTGACTTCACTTAGGAGAAGCTAAGGATTAGTCTCTTAGAAGGTACTATCAACAACAATAGTAAGGGAACGAAGGTGGAAAATGAAGAAGAGAATTTAGCCCTTGTAGGTAAAGGGAAGGCGAAGAAGAGTCCCAGTCATGGACATAAGTCAAAAGGAGGAGAGAAGAAGAAGAATGACCTATCAAAGCTCAAGTGATTCATATGTAGTGAATTTGGTCACTACATCAACAATTGTTGCAAGAAGAAGAATGACAAGAAGGGGAAGCAACAGACAATGGCTTCGATATAGATTGATGAGTTGAACTCTAGATTGGAGGAATTCACATTGATAGAAGCAATACCTCCATATGGAGGGAGTGTGATACTTTAGAATACAAGTACGGGAAGGGTGTATGAGTGAGAAACAAGAAGTCTACATCTGATCTAGTTGTTGTTCTCATGGATTAGTTCATTTATTACGTCAACCCACAATATATAGTAATAGAAGAGTCTAGATGTCAACAAGGTGTAGTTAGGTATTAAGGGGAATATGTAGAGCTTGTTGTAGTCAAATACATGAGCGATAATAGCAGAGCTAATTAGGTAAAGTTATGTGCTCAATAGACAGTGCAAAGCTAGTTGTAGTTAAATGACTCAAGGGAAAGTTGCAGAGCCAAATGTAGTGGAAAATAGATCAAATATTGATTAAGATATAGTTAGTAGCATATGGACCAGAGTATGCGTAGTGGTTGATGGACAATGTTTGCTCGTTACATCTTCACATTGATTTCCAGTGACAGGGAGACAAATCAATTGAGATGTGAATAAAATTGGTACAAAAATAGTCCATCATGAGTAGCATGGAACAATCAAGCTACAACATGTTCCCACATAATAGCAGGTTGCAAATATACTCACAAAATCTCTAGGGAGAGCTAAGTTTATCTATTTCAAAGAACATATGGGTATAGTGGAGAACACCTTCCTCACTAAGAGGGAGTGTTAGTTTATGGTAGCATCAGATAGGTGTTCTAGTCTCAAATGATGCTAAAAGGCTAACGAACATTAGATATCCAAAACCAAAAAACGTTTTCACGAGATAAGCTTGGGAAACAACTTAATTAAATTAATTTTCCATAACTAAAATATTTCCTAAGTTTAACTTAGGAAAAGTGGTAAATTAAATATAATTAATTAAGGATGTTTGAGATTGCTCTAGAGACTTCTATTGATAAAGTCTAATTGATATTAGCCATCTATGGAGATTAAATCATGGCTATTGAAGACTCAGTGAGAGATTATAAGAGCAGGTAAAAGGGATTGGATATGACATCCATTGCATTAGAGTGAACAAGGCAGATTGAGCTACCCAGTTTGTAGATTCAAATAAGGCGTAGTTCAAGCTAGAGGGAGAGCATTAGATGGAGGGAGAAACAAATAATTTGAGAGTAGGATTCCAGATAGTTTCATATTTATTTTCTAGTGTCAAAGTGGAAGGAAAAGAGAGGCTGAAATTCATCTGCAAATAAGTTGTAGAAGCATTGTGAATTACTAGAAACCCTAGTGCGAGTTGTCGGAAGGGGATCGATTTAGTTGCTAGAAGCCAGAAGAGCGTTTGGAAGGAAGAGTGATTTCATTCCAGAGGAAATGGGAGGCATGACGATTCATTCAGAGTCAAATTCCAAGTTGTATGAATTTCCCTTCAGCTAGTAGTGTGCATTTCAAGTGGCCAGTGTAGGAAGTGTGAAGTGAAAAAAGTGTGAGCAGGCCAAGGGAGGCTGAGTTGATTGTAGAAGGAGATATTTTATATTTAGATATTTTTCTAGTTTATTTATAGAGGATATCCAGTTGCGCATCCAGTTGTATATCTCTCAAATTTCTAAATAATAAAATAAACCCTCATCTGTTGTACTAGTTTTCCCTTTGGGGTATTTCCAGAGAGGTTTAGTCCAAAAATATTAGTGTCTATTTTATTTGTGTGCGTCTATTTCTTAGTTTCTAGTTATATATTCCACAACACATTTGTATTGTGAATAATACATTCATGATTTATTCGTTATATTCCATAAACAAATAAACTTCTAATAAGTTATAAGAGTAAACTCCAGTTGGTGCATTCATGGAAATTTCATAGGTGGTACTATTGTTATATGGAATTTGTATCTACGGAGAAACACATTTTCCCTAAGTGGGTAGCTACACTTAGAACAAAAGAAAGAAAGTGTTTAACCTTTTCTTATAATAGATAGATGATATGAAGGAACTTACTTGTGATCTTTCGCTTCCTCGATCTCCTTTGAATTACTCTCATCGCTCCCACTTGAATTGAATCCACTCAATTGGTACCTGTCAACAGAAATAGAAAACGACAATGATCAAAGCATACATGATCTATCTACTATAAACCAATGGAATAGACAACATTGAAACACATAATCATCGTAGATATGAACAAGAATATGGGAAAAGGAACAAACAACTTTATTGATGTAGAAGGAAGAGTTACACCCAAAGCGGTTTGATCTCGTGTCACTCATCCAACTTCTGTCGAAACCCTCGTCACACCAAAAGCACATCAATCCAACAACATAACATTACTTGACATGAAATAAAATCTCAAACCAACAATATTTCTCTACAATCTTCAAATTCCAGCCTCCTAATCACTATGATGAGTGGTCCATTTATAGGGAAATGTAGGTGGTTGTGTCATAAATTGGTCATTGAATGGTTTTCCAAAATTAGAGTTAGTTTCCATGGAGCAAGGGATGAGAGGATAGGAGGTTAATTGATCCATAGCCTATCCAAATTCGAGCTCATAGCATGGGATAAGAGCTAGGATCCTTCTAGAATGATCTAGAATCAAGGAATATTGCCAGAACTGTATGAAAATTTTGCTCATTCTCACCCAACATAGTTGTAAGTGGGCCTATGTGCACTAAAGTGTAGGCCTGAATGGTCCTAATGGCTATGCATCACAGTTACCCTTGACAAAGGCTACGCTGGTGTCCCAAGGAGGCATTTCAGTAAGGTTTCAGGCTTGGAAACTTTCATGGATGGAAGCATTTAATGTGATGACTTGTCTAGGGCATGTAGCAACTAAATTAGGTTCTGATGAGCCCTAATTGTATTGATCTGAATGTTAGGAGTGATGTGCCCAAATAGACCTGTAACAACTATTTAATGACTATGCATAGCCATTTGGCATAGGTGGAAATGTGTTCATTGGAATTTTAAATGGTTTTTTCTTGTAATGTCATCCCTAATGTGTTTTATAACTATTTTTGTTTTTCATGTATATGGGGTGGATGTGGTCTTAGTTATGTTTTTGTGTTTACATTTGTGTTGGTATATATTTAAAGGTCTATGCATATTTATGTGATGCGTGTTTCTATGCTTAGTATATGTATTGATTGAGTAATCATTATGGTTTTTTTTATTATTTTTGTCGGATCAGTTAACAATGGTTATCATATTCGACATGCTCATCACTACTAAGGATAACACCACACTCAACTATAAACATGTTTGCATATTTGTGGGATGCATGCTTCTATGCTTAGAATATATATTTATGTAGAGATTGAACATTCATGATGGTTGTTTTATTGTTTTTGTTTGATCACTTGGAAACCATTGTATTAGATATCCTCATCACTACTAAGGGTACCACCAAACTTGACTATAAGCATGCTTGCATATTTGTGGAATGGACATTTATATGTTTAGTATATATACTTAGTTAGAGATTGAGTAATCATGGTGTTTGATTTATTGTTTTTGTTGATTCACTTAGAAACCATCATATTGAGAATGCTCATCACTACTAAGGATAACACCAAACTTAACTATAAACATGTTTTCATATTTGTGGGATGCATGTTTCTATGCTTAGTATATATACTTATGTAGAAATTGAATAATCATGGTTGTTTTATTGTTTTTGTTAGATATATTAACAACCATCATATTTGAAATGCTCATCAATACTAATTGCAACACCAAACTTAACTATCAATATGTTTGCATATTTATGGGATGCACATTTCTATGCTTAGTATATATACTTATGCAGATATTGAGTAATCATGTTGGATGTTTTATTGTTTTCAATTGGATCACTTAGCAACCATCATATTGGACATGATCATCACAACTAAGGGTAACACCAAGCGTAGGCATAAACATGTTTTTATATTTGTAGGATGCATGTTTCTATGCTTGGTAAATATACTTATGTAGAGAATGATTAATCATGATGGTTGTTTTATTATTTTTATTGGTCACTTAGCAACCATCATATTAGACATGTTCCTCTCTACTAAGGGTAAAACCAAACTTAAGTATAAACTTGTTTGCATATTTTTGGGATGCATTTTGTTGTGCATAATATATACACTTATGTAGATATTGAGTAATCATGATGGTTGTTTTATTGGTTTTGTTGGATCACTTAGAAATCATCATATTGGATGTGCTCACCATTAATAATGATAACACTAAACTTAACTATAAACATGTTTGTACCTATGGAACAATAATTGCATTATAATATTAACCACAACTTAAAATATTAACATTATTCTTCACTAATTCAAGAAATTATCCACTCCATAACTATGAAAGGAAAAATAAACTAGAAAAACCACAACCAACATAACATACTGTTCCACGGAAGCACATATTTATAATGGGAAACCCTAGAATATAGAGAAAACCACACTCTAAGAACTGATATTCATCAATTAAAATAATGCATTACATGGCTAGAGAACATGTAATGTCCCTTCTCAATAAATTCTGCTAGGGGAGATTTACAATTTTGCAATTTTGGAGTTAGCACAATTTTGGATGCAAAATTTAGGAAAGTGGGTAAAAATTAAAAGTTTGGTGAGATGCGGGGGCCACCTCTCAAGGAAACACACACCCCTTGGAGGAAATTCAAATTTGTGAGAAGGAGGTCGAAATAATGGGATGAGGGACCCACAAGGAAAGGTGAGGCAATAATTATAAATAGAGGATGGAAAACAACATTTGGGACCTTTTGCTAACTTGACATATAAACCATTGGTTCTCAAGATGTTTAGCTAGGTCACATAGTGTTGTTCAACACCATAGATTTATAAGGGGAAATATCACTCCTTCCTTGATGGACCTTGAGTTCCATCTTAGGGGAGCATTGTCATAATCCTTGGAGCCATCCTGAGTAGATTACAAGAAAAACAAGATGCATTGTGGAGCAATCTGGCATAGAAAATGGGACCACGTGCTCTTGTGGGGAGATGTTATGTGCTGAGCTAGTTCCATGTTTTTGCAGGTGAAATCCTTTACCATTCTACATCAAATTTCAGGGGAATTTGTAGGTTAAGAGTGTGGCTACTACCCGGGTTAAATTAGTCTTCACGTGGCCTATGGAGAAGGAGTTTTGGATTGTGCATTTCTTTGTGGGGGAGTATTGATTAGGGATTTTGGAGCTAGGCTTGGTAGGAAGTAAAAGAAGGATTGTTGAGGGAATTTTATCAACATTTTGCAGGGGTTTCAGAGGTTGATTTCCTGTAGCATGAATTTCCTAGTTAGTGGAGGAGCTCACAAGAATTGGGGGTGAATTTGGAAGGTTGTAAATAGACCAAATGATTTATGCGTTTTTTTGGGTTTGTGGTGGGGAGCCCAAGATAATTTTGGTCGAATTTTTTGAGCACTCTAGGGGGTTCGGACATGGGTTTCTTCTAGATAGTAGTTGTAGAATTTCTAGGGCCAATGTAGAGCTTGAGGATAAATCATTTCCCTACATCCAAGAAACACTTTTATCACCTGAGACTGTCTAGCTTGCTTTGGCAAGTCCAGGTGCACACATTCCATATATTTGTACTCTCCACTTGATAATAAAATCGCTCAGTTTGGCACAGTTCTTGTGTAATTTTATGGACGTTTAACTGTTGTTTGAATTTTTTGAGTTGTGTGTGTTCTTTTATTAGTATCACTTTTAGTTTTTCTATTGGTAACATTACAGTGGTATCAAAGCATGTTCTTGACTAGTGTGGGCGAGAAGAGCAAGTGATGCTACCCAGATACCAAAGATTTGTCTTTTAGAGGGGTCATGGAAGAGGATGAGGTAGAGGTCGAGGTTGAGAAGGGGCACCAGACCCATTTTATAATATAGAGATGGAAAACATAAGAGGGAATATGGAGAATCAAAAGGATACAAATCAACCTAGACAAGGAGGACAAAACGAGATCCTAGAGGAGTTGTTGATGTTGAAGGAAATGTAACTAGGTTCGGTCTTCATAAATGTACTTTTGATATTTGTATTTATTCAAGAAAAGAAGTATTATTTTTATAATATATTTCAATGATTTTCTTTCTCATTTAAATAGGTCTAGCAAAAATTAAAGTGTTATAGGTGAGCCAAATAATCAAAAGAAAATGTTGAAGACCTTAAGGTCATGTTGCACCATGTATATGCTTGTATAGAAGTCAAAGAATAATCCTCCAAGAAAAGTCAAGTCTCCTCCAAAGAAAAGGAATCATAAAAGAGTCTCCTCCAAGCATGTGACACCACCAAAGAAGGCATCCGAAGTAAGCATAACAAGTCGACTTGCAAACAGTTTTCAAGTCAACATAAAAGGAGGGACAATCCTCTATATATAGAGGTTGTCTAGTCCATTACAACGTCAACCAAGGAAGCTCTAAAATCAATGAAGGTAGAAGGTGAGGTAAGTGAAGGAAAAGGCAAGCCTAAGGGTCTCCAAGACAAGTGGAGAAAGGAGGAAGAATACTGAAGTGAAGAGGACTGTTTCTAGGGCTAGAAATAGTCACACGTGCGAAGAAAAGGAGGGAAAATCTGTGACATAACAACAGCTGAGATCAGTCCATGAATTATCATTGTTTGGGTGAGAAATTAATTCTATAAGGCCTCTCAAGCCTAGCGAATGTGTATCTCTCTCTAGAGAAGGAAAATAACCCTAATTCTCTAGGGTTCCTAACACACGTGGAAAAAACTAGGGCTGTTGTTTAGTTACATCAGTTTACAAACCTATATCAAGAAGAACCTTTTTGGATCAAGAGAAAGGTGCCTTCATAAGTTAAGATCATCTCTAAGTAAATAAAATAATATCTCATTAAGAAGCTCACATAAGCAAGGTTTATCTCTAGACAAAGATTGAAGGAGGACAAAGTGTTGGGAACAGAAGTGTTGGAAGGAGGAAATCTATGTGTTGGGAACAAAGTGCAAAATAAAGGAAGGACTTGACTTATGCTTGGAGGAAATCTTATTCAAGGGTCTAGGGTTTGGCATTGATCAATAAGAATCTTCAATAAGAGAAAATTTACCGAATGGTTTTCCTCTCAAGAGAAGATAGGATTTGGCCCTGACAGAGAGCCAATATCTTGTGTTCTTGTTTTATGTTTTGATAATAGTTTGATGAAGTACACACACATGCATTAATAAGAGAATAATAAGATTAAGCTAACACAAAAAAATTGTAAAAAGACTTCACAAATTGTTATCTAGTCCCGAATAATCACTCTACATCTCATTGCCCTAGATTCTTCAACATGGTTTCAGAGCTAAGGTGACACATCAAGGAAAGGGAATCTCAAGAACACTCATCAAGGAAGGACATCTACAAAAGTTGAAGCATCAAGCCAAGAAGTCTCTATCACATCAAGGACAAGAAGGTCTATCATCTATCATTCATCAGGGGAGACTATAAAGCTAGAAGAATAGCCTTATATAAAGGAACCTACAAACAAGAGAAGATCAAAGAGGGGCCTACATCAAGCCACAAATCATGAAGCAAGTCTCATCATCAAGCAAGCCCACTTGGAGAAAACATCTTGAGGAACATCAAGATTCAAGGAAAGCAAGCCATCAAGACTTCAAGGAGAAAATAAGTCAACTACATTTAAAAATCTATCAAGTAAGTATATGTCCCCTTTCGAATACACATCAATGTATTTTTGCAAGGAAAGCAACAAGTTGCTAGGTACCAATAAATTTCTTGCATGGAAGAAGAGGTCTGATCTAATTCTCAAGGAGAATGAACTTCTAGAACATATCAAAGAGAATATCACTATCCCTACTAAGCAACAAACTCAAGCCTTAACTTCATGAAAATATCTAAGATGAGCAATCAACTTCAAGAGCTAGGGGATGTCATGTCCGACAAAGAAATGACAACGATAGTACTCAATGCTCTACTTGAGGATTGGGGCAACTTCACATCAAGCATCTATGCCAAGAAGGAAGCTACCACACTAAGTGAAATGGGGTCTCTATGCAAAACAAAGGAAACTAGACCCAAAGCCAAGGAAGATGTGGGATCAAAGGAGCAAGAATTTTCTACCATGGCCAAGAGAAAGAGAAAATTTGGAAAATTTGGTCCATGAAGAACAAACAACAAAGATATGTCCAAAATCCAATGCTATGGATGTCAAGAATATGGACACTACAAGAGGAATTGTCCTAAAGAAAAGAAGGACAACAACAACAAAAGAAGAAGGAAAGAAGCTCTTGTGACTCAAGAAATGAAAGAAGAAGAAAAGAAGAAAAATAAGGAAGATCCTCTGGATCTATACTATGACTAAGTCAAACTCTTTACTTAAAGTCTTCTTTCAAAGTTTTGAGTAGTATAGGAGCATGTAGGAATAGAATGAAAGTGCATGGCTAGAAACATCTTCTAGAATCTAGAAGCATGATATACATAGAGATCAAAATACTCATATAGAAGGAGAACTTATAAGTAAGATCAAAATGCATGGTAAGAAATATCTTCTAGAGTATAGGAGCATGGTAGATATAGCTCAAGATATTCATGTAGAAGGGGCATACTTAGAATAGGACCTCATCCACTATGAAAGAAAATTGATCATGATTAAGAATCTTAGAAGAACCTCCATCATCAAAAGAAAAGCAACATTTGTAGGTTAAGGGTCTTCAAGATCCTATGATGGAATCTTCAAACCAATATTCATAAACAAAAGCAGATGTCTCATCGGGAATCCCATTTATGGGATTCAAGAAAAGGATGATATGCAAGCAAGCTAAGATGAAGCAAGAAGGGCCACACCAAGGACAACCAAATGAAGCTAATATGATCAAAGGAGAATCCAGATGAGGTATGTATGCATTAAATTTTAGTCATGTTATCATTTGTATATTATTGAGTCATGGGAATAGTTCTATAACATGATCAAGTAGGAAAGAATATCTTTCACCAATGACATTCTCAAAGGCATGTACTACAATGCAATGAAGGTCAACAAAATAAAAATACTCGCATAAGGAGTATAAGATTGATGACTAAGAAGCAAGTAAAGAAGAAATGCTGACTAGTCCTAGAAGAAAGCAATGAAGAACTGATCTCACAAGGAGCAGAAAGTGGTTGATCTATCTATCAAAAAAGAAGAAAGTGAAGAAAGATAGCAAGCATGTGAAGAACACCATGATCACAAAGAATCACTATCTGACAAATATCCAATGAAGAGATCTCCTGAAAGAAGGCATGAGAACTCCGACAAAAGAAGGAAAGACACTTAACACCTATGAAGGCCTTGGAGATACAAAAGGTGCAAATAACTGATTCTACTCTACAAAGATGCCATGATGAAGAAAGCCATCAAACAAAACGTAGTGTTGAAACAATAATAGGATGAAGTCATGAAGGACTATGCGACCAAAGCATGGGAACAAACAAGTTCAACAAAACATCATGAGAAGATTATTTCAAAGCGTGGACAAGATGAAAAAGGAGTAGCCAGATAAAAAGAGATCCTGGTATATGACAAGTAGACTACTTTCCACAAAGGAAGCAATGATATGAAAAAATAGGAAGGAAAGTGATCAATGGATGATGCCCTACTAAAATGAAGTTCGAACCAAGACTTCATGACATCAAAGGAAAGAAGAATATGAAGCAACTGAAGGACCCACGAAGAAGAAGTTTCTAATGAATGGACAAGTCTCTAGCTAAGAGGGAGTTATAACAACTTCCCAATTACAAAGGAACTTGGACAAGTACCTAGTCAGAGGATACTTGGGCATGTCTTCCTCAATTGAGAGGAAGTGATAGACACAACATTCTTTTCTTCACTTGGGAAGAAACAATGGGAGGATTGGGTAATCATCTGTCATCCAATACTCTGAGGATGTGTAGGGCATCCAAGACAAGAGTAGGCAAGAGGACCAATATTCTTTGAAGGTTGGGAACCCAAGACAAGAATATTCCTAGAAGGTCATACTCAGTGAACACCCGAGTGGCTATGTACCTTGAGAGACAATGACTATGGTGTCTATATGTCATTGGTCTCACTAATATTGTGCTCTGATATATTCAGAGATAGATCTATCAGTTAAGGCCTTGTTGTGGAAATAATGTTGGTTATTATGATGCTATAAAAGATGGATTTCAAATCTGATTTCTCTTATGTGAATTCTTCAGGATTGAAAAATAGCCAAACACCTTATAATGTTGTATGAATATCTCCCTAGTTAAGAGGAAGCGTTGAAGGAAATGTAGCTAGGTTTGGTCTTCATTTTTGATATTTGTATTTATTCAAGAAATGAAATATTATTTTTATAATATATGTCAATGGGTTTCTTTCTCATTGAAATAGGTCTAGCATAAGCTAAAGTGCTATATGTGAGTCAAATAGTCAAAAGAAAATGTTGAAGACATTAAGGGAATGTTGCACCATGTATATGTTTGTATAGAAGTTAAAGAATACTCCTCCATGCAAACTCAAGTCTCCTCCAAAGCAAAGGCACCATCAAAGAGTCTCCTCCAAGCATGTGATACCACCAAATAAGCTATCCAAGGTAAGCATAACAAGTCAGCCTGCAAATATTCTTCAAGTCGTCCTTCTAGTTAGACCAAAAGGAGGGACAATCCTCTATATATAAAGGTTGTCCATTCCATTACAACATCAAGCAAGCAAGCTCTAAAATTGTTGAAGGTAGAAGTTGAGGTAAGTGAAGGAAAAGGAAAGTCTAAGGGTCTCCAAGACAAGCAAAGAAAGGAGGAAGAAGACCGAAGTGAAGAGAACTATTTCTAGGGCTAGAAATAATCACACGTGCGAAGAAAAGGAGGGAAAGTCTGCAGCATAACAAAAGCTCGAGATCAGTCCATGAATTATCATTGTTTGGGTGAGAAATTAAGTCTATAAGGCCTCCCAAGCCTAGCAAAGGAGTCTCTCTCTCTAGTGAAGGAAAAAAACCCTAACTCTCTAGGGTTCCTACCACACGTCGCAAAAACTAGGGCTATTGTTCAGGTACATCAGTTTGCAGATCTATCTCAAGAAGAACCTCATTGGATCAAGGGAATGATGTCTTTATAAGTGAAGATCATATATAAGTAAAGAAGAAGCATATCTCATCAATAAGTTCACGTAAGCAAGGTCTATGTCTAGACAAAGATCGAAGGAGGATGATGAAGTGCTAGGAAGTAAAGTGCTGGAAGGAGGAAGTCTATGTGCTGGGAACAAAGTAAAGAATAGAGGAAGAACTTGACTTGTTCTTGGAGTACATCCTAATCAAGGGTCTTGGCTTTGGAATTGATCAATAATAAGCTTCAATAAGTGTTAGGTCCCTATACTACTAGTGTAACCCCTTATTGCTATTAGTACAACCCCTGTTATGAAACTAGCTCACAAAAAGATAGAAAAGAGAGATCAATGCCTTAGAATTCAGCCTCTTCGAGGGGGCAACCTCCTTTACATTACGCAAATGAACAATTATTCGATGATTCAAATGAAAAAACCACCTTTCTATATATAGGAGTCTAAGGAGTCACAATATAACCCAACCGACCTAACAATAATAATATAAAGCCACAAAATAACAATAGAGGGATTCTACGAGGCATAGTAATAAAAATATGGGGACAATAGGGGCACAACAATATTAATAAGGGATACAAGTACAATAGTAATGGGGTAATCACTAGTATTATAGGGACCTAACATGCCCCTCTCCTTCAAAAAAAGTGTTGTCCTCAATTCTTTAGTAGTTCTAGATGCTTCTGTATAAAATTCTCATCCTCCCATGTGGAATCTTCAGTGGATAAGTTATTCCACTTGATGAGATACTCCGACATTGATCGATTTCATAGCTGTCGAGTTCTTGTTTCTATGACTACTTCCAGTTCCAATATAATTTTTCCTTCCTCGTCAAGTTCTGGCAATATTGTTTGAACTGGGAGGTTGTCGCCTATAACCTTCTTTAAACATGAAACATGGAAAACTGGGTGCACTCGAGACGCTACAGGAAGCTCCAATTT
>APFE031534508.1:108207-131282 GCA_000404065.3 Pinus taeda | reverse complement strand
CTCACTATATTTTCGGAGATATAGTCTGAGGAAGTTAGGGTTTTTGCAGACCCCCGAATTACATTCCAAACAGGTCACTGTGGGAAAATCGTCATAACTTTCTCTCTGAGAATAATATTGAAATTTTGTAAGAAGTTACAGAAAGAGGACGGACTGTAGCTGTAGTTTCCTATTTATATTTTTCAGATCTGAAGGTCAAAATAGTGACACATGGAAGTTAATACAAGTTCGCTCTTCTGAAAAGGTATCTAATTAGGTCATCTTGGGAGATTGTGTATAATGCTTTCTTGGAGAATCCAATTTTGATCAGACGGGTGGCATTGAAAATAGGACAAAGAGTGCTATTACAGACCTAAATTTTAGAACTTAAAGATCCAAAAGTATAGAGTTACAATCATTTCAATATCGAGCTCCTAAAATCAAGAAAAATAGAGATGAGGAAGTTTGATCTACATGGTGTACCACTATTACAAAAGGTATGTATTGCATCTTCATATTTAGAACAAGATCAATTTTTATGGTATAAAGGGCTTTGTTCTCGTAAAAAACTTGTTACATTGTCAATTTTCATGGAGGAAATGATAGCACATTATGAGGATACAAAGAGCAACAACTTCTTTAGAGCAACACCACAACAATTGGAAGAAAAAAGAGCAAAAGGGCTTTGTAACAAAGTGGAAAGCAAAATTATGGCAACAAGGAAGTCTACCCCTAACAACTATAAAGATGGAAGTGTTTTTTCTCGTAGCCTTCCACAACCTACAAGGGTTACACCACAACAATTGGAAGAAAAAAGAGAAAAAGGGCTTTGTTATAATTGTGATAACAAATACATTAAAGGTCATAAGTGTGTTGAGAAGAAATTATTTTACATTGATTGTGGAGAGGAGGAAGAAAAGGATCAATAAATGTCAAAAGAAGAGGATAGACACTAGGAACCAACCTGAGAGAAAAAAGAAATGAATCCAACCATATCTTGTAAAGCATTGGAAAGAATTACTACTCCTCAAAATCTTAATATAGAAGGACATATCAAGAAGAAAAATGTTCAAGAAGTGAAAGACCACACCAAGAAAGAAGAAATGAATCCGACCATATCTTGTAATGTATTGGCTCCTCAAACTATCAATATAGAAGGACTTATCAAGAAGAAAAATGTTCAAGAAGTGAAAGATCACATAGAGCATCAAGAAATTAATCTGGCCATATCTTGTAATGCACTGGAAGAAGTTTCCACTCCTCAAACTCTCAAGATATAAGGACATATCAAGAAGAAAAAGATTCAAGCAGTGAAAGATCACATCGAGCATAAACAACAAGTTCTCCAACTTTTAAAGGATAATGCCCCTTTGGTGCAGAATCAAATGAAACAACAAACATATCAACGTCGCAGTGAATTTTTTTTTGATATAGGTGATTGGGTATTTTTGCGGGTACCTCTCAAGCAAGCTATTCATGAGGAGGAAATGTTGACAATACTACATGCACTTAAGAAATGGCGACCTTACCCAATGGGAAGACTCTTCAGGTTAAAAATGGATCATGATAGTCTTAAATACTTTTTAGAACAAATATTATCTTAATAAGAACAAGAAAAATGGGTCACAAATAGGTTGGGTTATGACTTTGACATCATCTACGGAAAAGGGAAGCAACATTTTGTTGCATATGCACTCTCGAGAAAGGATGAGGATGTGGAAGCATTGTTTTGTGCTATTTCTATTGTCCAACCAAATTGGATAAATGAAGAAAGGGATGAATGGAAGAAGGATGAAGAAGTGTGGCCACTCATTCAAAAGTTGTAGAAGGTCCCAATTCAAACAACATTGTTAGAACTTGAAGAAGAAGGAAAAATCATATTGGAACCTGGAGTAGTCACAGAAACAAAAACACGATAGCTACGAAATCGATCAATTTTAGAGTATCTCATCAAGTTGAAGAACTTACCCACTGAAGATTCCACATGGGAGGACAAGAATTTTATACATAAGCATAAAGAACTATTGAAGCATTGAGGACAACACTTTTTGAAGGAGAGGGGCATGTTAGGTCCCTATACTACTAGTGTAACCCCTTAATGTTATTAGTACAACCCCTTATTATATGTTTATGCATGTAGTCCCATATGTTATATGTGCCCATAAAAGCCCACTATTGTTATTATTGTGCCCTTACATTATTATTGTTATGTCGGCTTTGATTATATTATGACCCCTTAGACTCCTATATATAGAAAGGAGGTCTTGTCATTTGTATCATCCAAGAATTGTTTATTTTTGTAATGTAAAGGAGTTTGCCCCCTCGAAGAGGATTATTTCTAAGGTGTTAATCTATCTTTTTTATCTTTTTATGAGCTGGTTTCATAACAATAAGAGAGAACTTAGTGAAGGGTTTTCCTCTCAAGAGAAGAGAGGCTTTGGCCCTGGAAGAGAGCCAATATCTTGTGTTCTTGTTTTATGTTTTGATATCAGTTTGATGAAGTACACACACATGCATTAATAAGAGAATAAGAAGATTAAGATAACAAAGAAAAATTGTAAAAATACTTCAAAAATTATTATCTAGTCCCGAAGAATCACTCTACATCTCATTTCCCTAGATTCTTCAACAATTAAGGACCAAGTAGCAGATGTTGAGGCAAGGCCAAGTCATGATGGACATGATGCAATAGGTGATGTGTCTACATCTGAATGATAGACCAAGGGAAGAGCCCCAAGATGATGGGGATTTTAGAGCAGGGAGAGGAACTCATACATACCGACCACCTCATACCCCTCTACATGGAAAAATAGTCTCAACTACGATGCCCCATTCAATGGATGAGCCCAAGCAAGAGAGGGAGCCTAACCCTATTGAAGATGTGGTGATCTCAGTTGCCTCAAGTATTGATGATTATGAGGGGCTAGACCTCAAGATCAGGAGGGTGATGCATTTTTAGGAGTACATTCACCTCAAGGAGAGGCATGCCATAGGAGATGGGACTCATTACCGGAGAGGGGAGTCTAGTCAGGAGATGCAGAAGATAGCAGGGAAGGTTACACTCCCAAATTATGATGGGTCAACTAGGATCTCATCCAAGGCTTGGGTTCAGAAGCTAGATACATACTTCTCCTTGAACCCCATGTGAGAGACATATGCTATTTGGTTTTCTATGCTACATATGGAGGTAGTTGCACAAGAGTGGTGGTACCATGACCTAATTATGCTAGGGCAGATCCAAACTACCTCTTAGACCAAGTTCACCAGGCGGTTAATCGATAAGTTTGAAATGAAGGACCCAGAGCTACACTTCAGGGAGTTGACCCATTTGAGACAGACATACATCATTGAAGCCTATATCTTGTGGTTCCAAAGGCTGGTCATGATGTTATCTTACATCTCAGAGGCCCAATTGATTTTGTTGTTTATGGAGGGGTTAACTGAGCCCTTTCGTGGTTAGGTGAGGACCTACAATCCCACATCATTGATGGATACTATCTCCAAAGCCGAGAGATCATTGATGAAGTGCCTAGGACTAGGGCCTTCATACCCACTAGATCTACTTCTACTCAAGGGGGAAGAGACAATAATCGACCTCAGAGGGAGACTGGACATGGCTAGTTGGATGATGAGACTAAGAGGGACATTAGGAGGAGGAAGTTGTGCATCACGTGCCAGGATTTGTGGGCTCCAGAGCATAAGTGCACAAAGGGAAAGTCCCATCACATTTTGCAGGAGGAGCACCACCACCACCTTAGGGAGGGGGACCATTTGTTCCATATGGGGGCATACTAGCTTCACTTCAGGGAGTTCCAAATTACTTGAAAATTCATATTAAAGGCATAATGTAGGGGAAACGTGTATCAGTGTTGGTGGATTGTGGGACTATCCATAATTTTATTGATTCCGAGATGGTAGAGAGGACTAGCATACATGCAAAGGCATTTGAGGAATTCTCGGTGTTAGTACATGAAGACTAGACAATGTAGTGCACAAAGTACATTCCCAGCTTGACTGTGACTACGGGGAACTACTCTGTCATTGACCATTTATTTGTAATCGATTTTCTTGACACCAACGTGGTGATGATGTACAGTGGTTGTAATATTTGGGACGTGTCAACACTGACTGGTAGAAGCTAGATATGGAGTTCATAGGCCCCAATGGGAAGTTAGTAGTTCTAAGGGGTATGCATTCCTACCCACCTCAGACAGTGTTCACCCACTGGATGGAGGCAAAAATAAAAAATGGAGATATTGAGTGGGAATTGGATCTTAGGATCTCAAAGGGAGGGACATAGGAATGACTAGTGCACCAAGACATAGTGGCCTTATTGGAGAGGTATCAAGGGGTTTTTGAGGAGATTCCACCAGTAAGGCCACCAAATAAGGGGTTTTAGAACACCATCAACCTATAGGATGGGTTCATGTAATTATCAATGCCCCTTACATGAACCTTAAAGCCTACATGAATGAGATTGAGAAGGCCATCTAGGAATTTTTGGTGCTAGGACATATTAGGCCGAGTACTAGCTGTTTTTCTTCATTAGTGGTACCGGTGAGGAAAAAGGATGGGTCTCTTCATATGTGCATTAAAAATAGAGCATTGAATAAGAATATGCTGAAGAACTGGTACCCCATACCCAAGATTGACAAGCTGATGGATGAGCCTAGAGGAGCCAAGTACTTCTATAAGATAGACTTACACTCAGGGTACCACTAGATCAAGGTGCATGAGAAATATATTCCAAAGATGGAATTTAGGTGCCACTAGGGATATTTTGAGTTCCTTGTGATGCCTTTTAGATTCACCAATGCTCCCATCACATTTCGGTCTTGCATGAACCACCTGTTCCACAAGAACCTGCATATATTTTCCTAATGTGCTTCAATGATATACTCATTTATAGCAGGATGTGGGAGGAGTACCTGTAACACTTCAAGTAGGTCTTGAGAATCTTAGAAGAGCAATAGTTCTATGCTAAGATTTCCAAGTGCAATTTCAGGATGACTTAGATGTTGTACTAGGGGCATGTAATTTGTGAGTATGGATTTGGGTTCAACTAAGAGAACATCTGTGCCATCATTGATTGATGGCCCACATCCAGGAACATTATAGAGTTGAGGGGGTTCCTGGGCATATGCACATATTATATGTGCTTTGTGAGGGGATTTTCATATTGGACACACCCCGTACAGACCTCACGAAGAAGGGAGCATTCAATTGGACATACACAATGCAAGAGGCCTTTGAGCAGCTCAAGGTGGTCATGAGAACTTGCCCAGTTTTGGTGTTGCCATATTTTTCTTAGCCCTTTGTGTTGGCATGTGATGCATCAGGGGAGGAAATTGGAGTAGTGTTGACACAAAGTGGCCATCCTATTACTTTTGATATTTGGAAGATATAACTGCACAACAGGTTATACTCCATATATGACAAGGAGATTCTGGCCATCATGCATGCGTTGGCCAAGTTAATACAATACTTGGTGGGTAACAGGTTCAAGGTGAAGACTAACCACATCAGTCTTTGTTTCTTCCTAAAGCAAAATCAGCTAGAGGAGAGGCAACAAAATTGGGATTGTAAGATCTAGGTGTATGACTTTGACATAGAGTATGTCAAGGGTTAATAGAACATGGTGGAAGATGCATTGTCTAGGAGGCTTGTGGCCCTCTCACTCATGAGCATTACCCCTGATTGGAGAGTGTTGTTATTGGTTGAGTACTCCAAGGATAGGCATGCATGAAAGATCCTTGACGGCATGGTAGATGACGAGTGGTATACGGTGAAGCATGAGGTCATTTACTACAAGGACAACATTTGCTTAGGGCTTGGCTCCCAACTAAAGAAGAGGATCTTACAGGTGGCTCACAACTCACCCTTGGTTGGACCTCAGGGGTTCAGGAAAACGTATTGGGCCATCAGAGAGTGCTTCATATGGAAGGGCCTCAAGGAGGACATGTTAAGGCATGTTCAGGAGTGTGACACCTGGAAGAGGAGCAAGGTGGAGAAAATGCACATGAAAGGACTATTATAGCCTCTCCCTATTCTTGAGAAGAAATGGGAGAGAATCTCGATGGACTTCATCACTGAGTTACCAGCATTGTAGGGTCGGGACTATATTTATGTATTGGTGGACCAATTAATGAAGTATTCCCACTTCTTCACCATTCTAGCTTGGTATTTAGTGTCACAAGTGGCCAAGCTATTTTTCAGAGGGGTGTTTAGGCTCCATGGTCTCTCCAATACAACTGTGAGTGACAGGGACAACAGGTTCATGGGGGGATTCGTGTAGAAGCTGTTTAGGTTTGTGGGGATGAAGCACACTCCAACCACAAGCTACCACCTACATATAGAAGACCAAATAGTGGTAGTAAATAAATGGCTAGAGGGCTACCTACACAATTATGTGACTAGGAAATAGAGGGAATTGGTGAAGTGGTTGCATTTTGGTGAGTACAACTACAAAAAGACCCACCACATGTCCATAGGTATGACTCCTTTCTGTGCCTTGTATGGTTATGATTCCTTGACATTTTATGATGTTAATTTTGGAGATAGTAGGGCCCAGGGGACAAGGAATGGGTATAGGAGAGTCAATATATACTTAGAGACATCAAGGATAACTGGTAGACAAAGTAGAACCAACAAAATATCTATGCAGACAGGGGCCAAGTTGAGGGACATTTCGAGGTTGGGGATCTAGTTTTCTTAAGGCTCCAACTTTACAGGTAGTCCATCCTCAAGTAGAAGGGCACTGAAAAACTCAAGAAACATTTCTATGGGCCTTACAGGGTGACCAAGAGAATTGGGGAGGTAATATATGAGCTAGAACTTCCCCCAGGAAGCAAGTTCAACAATGTGTTTCATGTCTCATGCCTGAAAAAGTCCTTGGAATGACAAGCTACAGTAGCCACTGGAATTCATCCTTTGGATGAAGAGGGACACTTGATACTGACACCGAAGGCCACTTTGGAGACAAGGGAGAGGAAGTTGAGGAGCATGGTCATCAAAGAATACTTGGTCAGATAGAAGGACTTGCTGGCTGAGGACGCCACTTGAGAAGGTGAGAAGATCTTGTGGCATCCCTCATTACATTTTCATGAGGACAAGCAACATTTGGGAGGGGAGGACTGTAATATCCTTCTTAATAAATTATGCTAGGGGAGATTAACAATTTTGCAATTTTGGAGTTACCACAATTTTGGATGCAAAACTTAGGAAAGTGGGTAAAAATTAAAAGTTTGGTGAGATGTGGGGGGTACCTCTCAAGGAAATACACACCCCATGGAGGAAATTAAAATTTGATACAAGGAGGTTGAAATAGCGAGATGAGGGACCCATAAGGAAAGTTGAAGCAACAATTATAGATAGTGGATGGTAGGCAACATTTGGGACCTTTTGCTAATTTGACATCTAAACCAAAGATTTCTAAGGGGAAATCTCACTGCTTCTTCGTTGGACCTTGAGTGCCACCCTAGTGGAGCATTGTCATAATCCTTGGAGGCATCCCAAGGATATTACAAGAAAATCGAGCTATAGTGTGGAGCGATCTGGGCGCAAAAAAAGGGATCACATGCTCTTGTGGAGAGGTGCTCCGGGTTGAGCTAGTTCCGAGTTTTTGCAGGTCAAATCCTTGAGCATTATACAACAAATTTTAGGGGAATTTGTATGTCGAGGGTGTCACTACTACCCAGGTCAAATTATTCTTCTTGGGGCCTACATAGAAGGAGTTCTGCACTGTGCAATTATTTGTGGGGGTTGATTGTGGGGGAGGCTTGACCAAATATTTTGGAGTTGGGCTTGCTAGGAGGTAAAATGTGGATTTTTAAGTGAAATTTTTATCTTTTTGGAGGGGTTTTAGAGGATGATTTCATGTAGCAAGAATTTCCTAGTCAGTGGAGGAGATCAGGAGAATTAGGGGTGATTTTGGAAGTTTGGAACTAGATCAAATCCTTTTTGGATTTTTCTGGGTTTGTGGTGGAGAGTTGAAGATTAATTTGGCAGAATTTTCTGAGCACTCTAGAGGGTTCAAATAGGGTTTTATTCTAGTCAACAGTTGCATAATTTCCAGGGCCAAAATAGAGCTTGAAGAGAAATAATTTCCTTGCATCTTGGAAGCACTTTTTTCACCTGGGATTGTCTAGCTTAATTTGGCAAGCCTAGGTTCACACATTCCATATATTTTTACTCTCCTCTTAGTAATAAAATAGCTCATTTTGGCATAGTTCTAGTGTAATTTTATTGGTGTAATTACTATCTAAATTTTATGAGTTTTATGTGTGCTTTGCTTAAATATCACTATTAATTTTCCTAGTAGGAACATTACATAACATCTTTTCAATATAATCACTCACACAAATATGTTTTTTATCAATGAATGATTGTCAAGACTTATTGTACCCTAATCACAATTGAGCATCACCCACTAGGATAACCCATATTGTTAGAGGCCATCTCGCATTAAATATCAAAAGGTAAAATTATACCTACACCAATTGTTTGTGTTCCTATTCTTCACCACCCCTTATTGGTATTCTTGGAATTCCCACTCAAAAACCCTCAAGGTCTTGCTTCAGTTAAATTCTATTGTCCCCATCATAACATATTTTTACAATGCACCTAATAGTTGTGTGAATCTCAATCCTTAGTGTCTTCTCACGTGTCTTGATTTTAGCACCTTTCATTATTTTTAACTCATGTCTCTATAGTACTTTCTTATATGCTCATTTCCCAACCTACTCTAAGTATAATTATTATGACTGGTTTTCTCATGCTTTCACCCTCAACAAAAAAAATTGTTTCTCGAATATATCTCCAGTAGAGTCTTAAAATAATCACGTTATCTTGCAATGAATATCTTCTATTTCTATCCACTAGAACTATCCTATCCACCCTCAACTTTTTCCTCGTTGGTGTCGTATTTTTCCATCGCCATGATGGTGCTTCTTCATAGTGAAGTGAAATTGGCCACAACTGCATAGTAAAAAAATGTAATTCTTGCACATCACACGACTACCTAATTGATATTTAACCCCTATTTCACATTGGATCGATTGTGATAATTAATAGATGAGGATGTTAGGTCATCCATCTAACACCTCTTCCCAACCTGCTTCCCTTTTAATGCATTTCTCATAAATGAATTTCCCTCAGTGAAGAGAAAATCACTTGGCTAAGATATGAAAAACATTCTTGTGTCTCTAACTCATATAGCCCATTCTCATATAGCTTCTTTATTTTGTATAGTCTATTCTACCCATATTTAATATTATCAATCTTTTTGTTGTCTATGTAGAGTAGACTTTATCCCTCTAAGCCTCCAAAAAATGCATGTCCCATAATCCCATATGACATCATGGACGCTATATGCCAAGGCTCTTCTCCTTAAATTAGAAACCTTTCTCAATGTGCACATTAATAGCTTGTTAATGCTCTTTTTCCATCCATTCACTCTTATATAATATAGACTACTCTTATGATGTATTATATAAGACATTTTCATCCATCCTTAATCAAGTTCACCATGAAATGATTTTCTTTGTGTGACGTAATTTTCATTAGACGTCTAGAGCTACCAAACATAGACATAAACAAAAACTTTGTTTTTGTTATTATTGTTTAATTCACTCATAAAGCAATGACTTCTAATTACTTTGTAAACAAATGCATTACCATAATTATATACCTTGCATGTGTTCTATTTTCTAGTATATATACACTAACAGAGTCCAAACCCAATTTCTTAAATGGATACATCAATACAATGGGTTTTAACATATGAAGTCTCCCACCCATGATATTTAAGCTATTTTATTGCTCTTGTTTTCGTCTTGGTCTCATGGACCACACTTTACACATTATAAATGAATGTGAATATTATATACAGAGTTACACACCATGTATCTCCATTTTCTAAACTGGAAGCAATTACATTCTTGATTCCCTTCTAGCAATGTAAAAAATTGGTTATTGTTTTGTCCTTTCTTTAAATATGAATTTTGATAATTCTCATTGCTAAGGTCCTTTTTTGATGTTAATGTTATACATTAAAAACATGAGGATCATTTGGCCTCCCTAGTTCATCTTTCCTACCAAATATGCCAATGTTCCTTATATATATTACTATGGTAATTCACCCATGTATGCTCTATAGTGTTATGAATCATGCAATAAATTTATTTATTCATTTTTAAATAGGGATAATCCTTTTTCTCTTTCCATGGCTCTTCTAGCCTTTATCTTGACTTCATTTCTTGGGTCAATCTGTGTGACTACTTGAGTTTTCAATTCCATAGTACACATTCCTTTTTTTTGAAATGTACGTTTCCATCCATTATTGTTATTGTGTATTTATTATTGAGACATCCATCTCACCAATCCATCATTATTTCCAAAATAATTGTTTCTTTTTATGTCTTCCTCCTAGTCATTCAAATGTGTAGTGTACCTCACATATGCAAATGTGATCATTAATAAAAAGTATAATAATGGGTAGGAAATATTTCAACAACTCATATATCAAAATAAATTCTTAATAAGGATGATTCTATCCTTAATTATTGTAAGGATCCAAACATGCCATACCCTTGGGGAGGATCCCAATATTCCACCCGACTTTTAGAAACATAGTCCTCAAGGCCGGTACATATGATAGACATCCATAAGCCAAGGTTCCAAATATGGGTGATGGCCTCTATGTTAATAATGAAGTGGTCCAAGAAGTGTGTCCATAAGGGGCTCATCTATAAGCCAATGTTCCATGTATCTTACCACAAAATTGAAGATATGGTTTTGGTGTTGGTTGAAGTTTCTAATGTTAACTCACAATTCTAGTGTTCCAACTTTTTTGATGCAACAAATGGGTTGAAATTGATATTGCAAAGTTCTGTCCCTGGAAAAGCTTAGATTTGTAACTCCCTTTGGAAAATTGTTTCATTAATGTTGATGCCTGAGAATATCTCATCCTTTCCCCCCTTGAACCCAATCCACCATTATTGTCATAGTTAGCTTTATTAATATCGATGAATGGAAGTCTCAGGGGGCGGTTCATGGTCCCTCTAAACATTTTTTCAATACGCAACAACAACTAACATCAGATCCCAAAAAGGAAAAAATAAGTGATTCCATGGAGTTAGAAATGGTTGACATTCTCAAGATGTTTAAAGTACTGTCCTCGAAGGCCACCAATGCCTACATAGAAAAAACCACATAATACCCATATTTCACATTCCCTTGGCAAGGCTAAATACCCAAATAAAGCATATGCAGCAACACACCTTCATCTACAAATCCATTGGAGTCTAATGGACTGAAAAATCCCTTCTTCATTGTATCACACTGAGATTGAAGCAAAAGTCCCATTATGAGTTCAAACTTGGCTCTAAATGCTTCTTCACAGTCATATTCTAACTAGGTAAAGACCTCTACTTAGTTATGGAAGGAGGCCCCTATTTCTTCAACTTTGCACCACTCTACATGCACTAGTGGGTTGATTGCTTCAACCCAAAAAAACAAGATTTCTCATGGGATTTAGTGTGAATATGCATTTACTCTCTCCCCCAAGAATATAGGGATCCTGAAACTCTAGTAGAGATTGGTAAGAAGCTAGGAAAATTTGTCCATTTCTTAGAAAACTAAGTAAGGAAGGCACACCTACTATGCCAGGATTTGTGCTTATATGAACATCTCATGCTCCCTCTCGAAAGCCATAGGATTGGAATCAAAAGACATTGACTAGATACAAATGCTATAGTATGATCATGTCCCCTTTCGATGTAGGAAGTTCCATGAGAACGACCATCTATTTCGGGATTACCCTCTCAATGCCCCCAAGAAATATCCAAGTGAAGAAACAGCTAAGGAAAATGAAGGGTTTTCCATGATCACTTTAAAGTGATGAAACAACAAGAAATACAGTGGCCCAAGTGCCCCCAAAAGGCAAGTAACTAGTAATAGCTTTTATGTTCTAACATATTTTCAAGAAGATCAAGAAGCCCCAACTCAAACCCCAACAAAGTAAAACTCCCCATAAGGATTTGGGTAGTCACACAAGGAAGAAGGAATAGCTCCATCTAACACCAATACAACCCAAGCCCTGGGAAAGAATGTGGAGGTATACACCTGTAGGAAGGAAGATGATACTAGTATGATGGAAGAAGAAGATCTAATGGACATAAAAGGTCTAGACCTCTGGGCTTTGTAGGATCAATGCAAGAGGAATGACCTGGACATGATCCCCCAAAAACAAATCAATGTTCTGGAAGTAGCTCTATAGAAAGCACATGCTACAAATTAGCTATGTGTAAGCTCCATCTCCATAGAAACCAATAAGGGGTCCAAAGAATAAAAAAAGAGAGGAAGGAAAAATAACTCTCTATCACATTGAAACACTAGGAGGCAACTAGTTGATTATAGATAATATAAGCAGGTATCAAAG
Organism: Pinus taeda; assembly: GCA_000404065.3. Lineage (NCBI taxonomy): Eukaryota > Viridiplantae > Streptophyta > Pinopsida > Pinales > Pinaceae > Pinus > Pinus taeda. The sequence goes on along the minus strand of APFE031534508.1, from coordinate 118,864 downwards.
ATCTTTTCCTCACCCCCATTTTTTTAATGAAAATCATATCATAAAACATAAGAGGGATGAAAATTCCCTCTAAGAAATGTATTCTTCGGTGGAGGATCCATCACGACACTCTGTCAATTTTTCTCATCTAGGAAACCAAATGAATTGGCTCAGAGTTTGACAAAATAATCTCCTGTGTCCAGAAAAATTCCAAGATCATTGTAGTAGATGCAAAAGGAACCTCGAGAGGAATTGGAATTGCATGGAACCAAGCAAAAATATACCTAGGTGGGTTGGACATATTCTCATTAGTAATCTTTGCATATTTCCATTTCCTAGGTTAAAATTTACATGGTTTCCTCTCCAATGTGTACAATCCTAAAATTACGACCAAAATGATCACAATGATTTAGAATTTAAACTCCCTCCAATCAAGGTTGGACAATATAAAGTGGATAATAGGTGGATATTTCAACATGATCACCTCCCTAAAGGAGAATACAAGAGGAACGAGACACCTAGAAATCGAGTTTGAAGACTTCAAAAGTTTAATCAAAGAGAATGTTCTGGTCAATCTGTAAACTGCCAACGATCTCTTCACATGAAACAATAAACGAGGGGGTAAAGCTCAAATTTCATCCTGTTTTGACCATTTTTTCACTTTTGAATTCCTCATCACAGATGGACAAGAAATCATTGCAAAAGTCCTGCCAGATGTAGACTTTGACCATTGGCCCATTTGCCTAACATGGCATAATCTAGGGAAACTGCACAAAAGACCTTTCAAGTTTGAAAAAATTTAGTTCAATGATGCCAAAATCATTATCAAGTTCCAAAAATGGTGGAAAAATGTAGGATCTTCAGAGGTCTCTAAGATGTATATCTTCTAATAGAAGCTAAAAAAATAAAGACCAATCTTAAAAAGTGGAACAAATAGGAGTTCGTCAATATATTCCAAGAGAAGCACATGTTAGAAAAAGAAATGGAAACTATGCACTAGGAAATTATTACCAATTGTAGAACTCAAGGATTAGAGGACAAATAATATGCCCTAACCACCATAATAGAGGAGTGATACAAGCAAGAATAAATATACCAGAGGCAAAAATCCAGAATCAATTGGCTAGAATAAGGAGAGCGAAACACTTCCTTATTCCATCACTCAACCATCTAGTATAGATCCAACATCAGAATCACCTCCCTTATATTGGAAAAAGGTATTCACACCAAAACATAGGAGAAAATAGAGGATTCCATGACGACCTTATATTCATATCTACTCACAAACCCTCTACCCCATCGTCATGAAGTGACCAACAAGATCATCACCAACATCCCCTAGCTAGTGACAGAGGCACACAACAAAGATCCAATGTGACCTATCTCAGAAGAAGAATTACATGATGCTCTTCATTAGATGGAATATGGAAAGAATTCTGGTCTAGATGGATACAAGGTATCCTTCTTCAAATGTTGTTGGCATTTCCAGCACAGTGAACTTCTCAAGATCATAGAAGATTCTTTCCATAATTGAAGCATCCTCATGCCTCTCAATTCCACCTTCATAATGATGGTGCTGAAAAGAAGAGAATAATACTTTCCTAGCTAAATTTATCCCTATTTTACTCTCTAATGTATTTTAGAAACCCATCGCTAAGGTCATCGCTAATCATCTCAAGCCTATCCTCCAAATCCTAATCTCCCTAGAACAAACATGATACGTTGAAGAGCACTAATTCCTAGATGGAATAATCTTGGAGCATGAAACCATCCATTCTCTCAAGAATCTCAAAAATCCTAGTATGCTACTAAAATTGGACTTATCTAAATCATTTGATAAATTAAACTGGTCATACATATAAATCTTACTCCTCTCCTTAAGATTCTATGAAGAATGGACAAACTGGATCATATCTCTAACATCTTCAACCTTCTTTTCCATCTTGGTCAATGGCTCCCCCTCACACTTGTTATCTCCCTCCTGGGGCATTCTTCAAGGATACCCACTCTCTCCCTTCCTCTTCATCATATTGGAAAAAGGTCTAGGTCACTGTCTGAAAGAGGTTTGCATTGAAAGTTCTCTAAAATGGATAGCTCTTCATGACAACTCCCCCTTAATGCATTAACATTTTGTGGATGAAACCTTTCTCATAAATAACCCCTACATCCAAGAAGCTAAAACCATTAAAGAGTTCCTTGACCTTTTCTCCGAGACCTTAGTCATGACCATCAACTAGGAAAAGTCCTTGATATTTTTCTTCAACACCCCTCCAATCACCTAGAGAAACATCGTCAAAATCCTAGGCTTCTCAATCTAAACTCCCCCATCCAAATATCTAGGTTCCCCTCTAACTAATTAAACCATCAAGCACTCATCTTGGTGCGATATCCTTGACAAAATTAAGCCACCACCTAGATATTTGGATCTTTCTCTCCCTCAATATAAAGGGATATCTTGTTCTCCTCAAATCGGTGCTCCAATCTCTACCTGTATACCTACTTTCTATGCTAGTTGTGCCAAAATTGGTCCTAAAAATAATTAGGGCTTTTTAAAGGTCCTTCATATTGGGGGGTAATAGTCTCAAGAGAAAATGGCCCTTGGTTAATTGGGATACTCTCTGTCTCACAAAGGCTAAAGTAGGGCTAGGTATGTGTGACCCAGAACTTGCCAACAAATTCCTGGGTGCTAAAATATGGTGGAGATGGGTCAATTACACCACGAATCACTAGGCACATCTATGGCATAATAAATATACCAGAGATAAAGAAAAACAAAGTCCATTCTATTTGTCCTCTACTCATCAAGGCTCATTAATATGGAACATTTCCAACTCCAACAAAGAAATCATTAAGTCACACTACTTTTGGGAAGTAAAAAATGGCCATTTTGCTAAGTTTTAGGAGGGTTCGTTATAGCAACTCCCAAGCATAGAATCAACCTTTCAACCACCCTTAGTCAAAGGAAATTCTCAATTAGAAGGTAAAATCCAAGTCAAACACTATTGGATGGAGGACGACACCAACTATACCAGGTAATGGATTCACCTAGGTAGAGGGAAATAAGTTGATAAATAAGATGATTACCTCCCCCTTTGGTCAGAGATCAAAATGCATCAAATCATAGGGACCTGACATCCTCAGATGGGGCTACAAATTGATTGGTTTCTTCACTATCAAGGAAGCCTACCATTTAACCAGGCCAACACATTTGATAGATCTTAATCCTACCTGGAAGGAGTTGTGGACTTTAAGGTTGTGGCCCAAGGTTACTACCTTTGTATGGATGTTGGTATGAAAAATAATTATCACTTGGGATAACCTACTCAAAAAGGGCAATATTGGGTCATCATGGTGCTACATTTACAATAAAAAACTAGAAACTATTGATCACCCATTGGGAACATGTGGGATAGAAAGAAATATTTGGACTAAAATATCAATAGGCTTCAACAACCCGTTCACAAACCTTGAAGATGTTTTCCTTGCCCTCAAATCTTGGCCCAAGGACCCCTTCCAAAGTCCTCTCCTCAATGAAATTTGGAAATTAGGCCCCGAGATTCTGGTCTAGGCTATTTGGAAGGATCATAATCAACACATTTTTAATTAAAAGCACTCACACCTAAACAACCTTTGGATCTTACTTCACATGAAACTCGAAGAAACAATTTTTCTATCTTGTTGGGACACAAAGGATTTCACTACCCTCCCTTAAGAAAAACTAATCCTCTACTAGTGGGTTTCTCCTGTCCTCTCACCACTATAGCATCCCCTCACCCACCCCTCTTGGTCTAGCCTTGACTACTGGTCTCCTCCTCCTAACCAACACTTCAAACTAAATTTTGATGGATCCTTAAAAGGAAACTTGTGTGAAGCAAGCATTGGAGGTGCAATTTGGAATCAAAATGGGGAGATCGTATGCATCTACAATGGATATTTTGGACATGAAAGAAACAACACAATTTAATTAGCAACTCTAATCTAAATAATTCTCCTTGCCAGGAACAAAGACTATTCCCTCCCATTGCTGAAGGGGATTCACAATTGACCATTCAGATGGAAAAAAATCTCCAATCAGGCTCCTTGCCTTCCAAATATTCTATTGGATGGAGATTAGAACTCTGCACTCAATGTCTAGTTTAAATTATTGCTCTTCAGGAAGCCATCGTACTCTCCCATGTAAGGTGAAATGCTAACTTTTTAGCTGAATTTTTGGCCATCAAAGGAGTAGAGGAATGCCTCCCAATAAGAGAAGTTCCTTGAACCCCCCCAACTCCCCATTATGGGCCTCTTGGTGCTATGATTTGGATCATCATGGTCTCAAACCCTAAGATTTGGGTGCTGGATGACGAATTGACCACCTTAACGAATCTCAAGAAGTCCCCCCAGTTCACAAAAAGAGGGACTTTGGCTGTGCTATGGAATCATCTTCCATACCACTTCGGGATTGGGAAATAGAGGTGGTGGCAAGACTAGCCTCTCCCAACATTTATGGAGAAGGATAAGCTGGTATGCTTGTCTTGCCGCCTGGTGATAGGACCTCGAGCTTATATCGCAAGGTAATTCACCATTACATCACTTAATTGTTACATTCTAGAGTAGGAGGGATTTCAAAATATAGGTAAGGAGCTAAGTGCTAAGTTCTGTAGAGGGAATTCAAGTGAGGAGTTTGAAGAAAAGTTCAAGAGAGGCCATGGTATGTGAGTGGGGTTGCCGACATAGAGGAGGATGTGGTAGAGGAATACCTCCCCTCCCACTTTGGCATGTGCAGGGAGATGGTAATTTTGATTATGACATCCCCCACTATTTTCATTATATGGTAATAGAAGCAGAGGCTCAGGAGCTCAGGGTGATAGCTGACCACCTTTGGGCCCTAAGAAACCTCTTTCGTCATCACTTTAGAGACCAGGAGGACGTGAATGTCCTGTTGGAAGGAAACACCTTGGACATGGAATTCCACTTGTACCATTCCAAGCCATCATATCAATGCATTCAATGCCTTCTCGGAATGTAAATTAAAGGTTTTGTGTCACCCTCAATGGACACAGTCACAAATTCTCCCTCGCTCTCTCTAATATGGGTAGACATGCTGCTCGACAGGCATCACAACCCCTCACCAAAATGTAACAAGACATGTAGTGATACCAAGGAAACTTATAATGAAACGAGTCCCTCCACTAGCCAAAGTGTCCACTTCAATAGTCAAGAGGCCTTATCTCTCCAACAAGACTCAACACAGCCAACGTCTTCCATCCATCTAGCTCCAATGGTGCATCCTCTTCTTGACGAAACTGAATATTACAGGTCCTATGCCGTGGTCGAGGAAGACCCTCTTTTACTTCCAAGGCAACTCTTCTCATGGCCACATATCTACATTTCAATCCTAGTTCCTTTTGTCTATTACTCTTGGTTCCATATATAATGTTGTTTTATAGCTGGTAGGAGGACCTCTGGTTCCTCGTCTATATGCATAGGCCTCCTCTTGCTTCCATCATTTTCTCTAGTTCATAGCCTCTAGCTCATGTCCATTGCTAGATTTTGCAGAGCCTTAGAGCTCATATGACTATAATTTTTTTACATTTGTAATACAAATATTTTACTTAAAAGAAAAAAAAACACAAAATTGAAGTAGTAAAGGGAATGGGGATTACATGCACAAGTGTTAGTCTTAATGCTAAAGTAGTCCAAGAAACATGTCCATAAACTTGGGGTCCCATGTCTAGGTGCTCATGTTGACTCCTAGCTAATGACACTTAAGCTTAATGAGTCATTAAGTGTTGTGCTTCAAATTCCCACCACGGTCATGTGGCTCCAAATAAATAGAACCCTATAGAGAAAATAAGTCCTCCATATAACTCTAAAAGGAAGGTTCTAAAAGGAACCCTACCACTTTAGAATACATGTATTGGAAATTGGTAGGAACTACCTCTTTCTATCTTTTCTAAATGTTGTTCTATTCATATGGTAGAGAAGAGTAATAAAAAATAAGGAAGTAGTTATATTTGTAGAAAATGAAGTTATTAATATACTAGTCTTCACAAGCTTCTTCTAAATCACTCCAGGAAAATATTTCTCATGTATACTCCCCATTGACGATCTAATGTAAACATATTTTTTGTTGCTATATAATGTCTCAATATTTTTACACATTTCCTTTAGTTGGTTTGTTTTCTCTTAAATATGGTTTATCCTTCAATCATTTGTTTCAATCTTTTGTTCCATTCCTCTTGAATGTGTCTCAACATCGCCATTCGTTGATTTTTCTAGTGTTTTAGGGTGAAATTTTGCAGAGGTTGTAAGACACTGAATGTTCATAATAAGAATATCATATTGGTGGAATCATTATTGCTATTAGAGAAAAAACAACATGCATTAGTCTCTACTACAATCAATAGAGTTAGGATCCATGAGAGATGGTTAGTCCATGTCATGAAACACACAGGAGTAGGAAACCCAATGTCCAATAGTCACCCCCTAGTGCGAGCTTGATGAGTTTCGAAATCAAGATCTATCACTTTGATACAACTTGTTGGAGTCATAGTTTCCATTAGACCAAAATTTGTAGGTGTTAGTCTTCGCTACAATCACCAAAATTAAGATTCATGAGAGGTAAATAGTCTATGTTGTGAAACACACGAGGAGTGTTGAACCTAGCGTCTAACGCATATAATAGACCAAATCAAATCCCCCAAAATTCTGTATAAAGTGGTATTGAGTTGGTTGTAATTTGAGCACTCTATCAAAATAATTTTCTTCGCAATGCCTGCAACTATCATTGAAAATCCCTAGAAAGGAACATATTTCAAACTACAATATTCCCTTCATATGAACGAACTCTAATTTGAACATTTTTTTTTGAAACTTCATAAATTGTGAGGAGAAATAGATCTATAATTATTTTATGAGAATTCTACTAAAAAAGTTCTCATAAATAGATTAGTGTCACAACTCACATTTTATACAAAATAATAAATAGAAATTTCTTTTGCAGTTAGGTTTGAGAAAATTCTCTAATACTAATTGTAATGTATCATAAATTTAAAAATACAATGATAAATAAGAAATATAGCATTAAGAAAACATATTTCATATATCAAAATATATTTAAAACAAGGTTGGCTGCGGGTGGCAAGTCCCTGCCACAAGACTAGCCTATCTGTATTAGAATATATTTTCATACGAGAAATGATCGGGTCTATATACAACTACGTAAGGGTCACCATGAACGATAGGATAAGATTATGCTAAAATAAAAGAATGAGAAGCTTCATCTGGAAAACATGAGGTACCAAAATGCTTTGAGCAGCATAACATGTCCCAACTGTGGAGGTCTGGCCACATTGGGAGAGATTTCATTTGATGAGCAACAGTTATGTATCGAGAACGTCAAGCTTAGAGAAGAGGTCAACTGCATTTCCAACATTGCTATAAAATATGTGTGGAAGCCTCTTCCATCTCTAGTAACACATCTTAATACACTTTCTTCATCAACATTAGATCTGGGCAGTGGAGGAGGGTATCTTGCCTGGGATATTTTCATGGAACAACTAGCGGGGATTTTCTTGATTTTCATTGTTCTATCAATTTAGTTGCTTTGATTTCCACTTCAAGCCTTACGGATAGATGGATCGAAGATGGTTTTTGAATATATCATTTTTAGTTTGGACTTGTTTGAAGTTATATTGCAGTGTGATGCTAACCTTTAGAACTATCAGTCAACAACAACGGACATGTCTTTGTGGAGCACTGCAAAAATGTAAGATAAGGGGTTTTCAAAAATACAAAGGTTGATGGAAGTGTTAGGGTAGGCTGCTCAATTATGACGGACGGTTAGATATGTGCAATATATATATATCTCACAAACTTGTAGCCCTCTTAGAAACTAACATCTTTATTTCCGTGTTTCTTAAACCTAGTGGCTTTGATGAAAAATTAATAAAAATGACCTTCTTATAGCCTAAGTATTCCATTGAAATATCCAACAAGCCAGATCCTGGTAAAAATGTGAGCGGAACATATAATTGAATCCACAAGGTGAGTCCTCATGTGAGTATCTTTTTGCATTTTCTTTCTATATCATTGATTGCTTTCATTTTTAAGGCTAATTGCTTAGCCTGGAACTTTTTATACACCAACTCGTCCTTGGTGAGTGCATACTTCTTTGAATACTTCTTTGAAGGAGCTTCTGTTGTAGCTAGGGTTTCTTCCATAAGCTGAGAAGGACTCAGGCGTGAGTTTCATTCTAGCTTAGAGACATATAAAAGTGTATTTCAAATTTATTCTCCTTAGGATCTTCTTCATGTATGTAGGGCTAGTTCTTATTGTGAATATTGGCCTCACCGAGAATCACCTTTAGGGAATCATGCCTTCTGAATGTAGTTGTGCAAAACCTGACATCTCCATAGCTTCTGCTTCTTCCTTGGTTTGCTTTGGTCACTTAACATAGTAATGGCCTATCCTGAAAGGTAGGGCATGCCATGTTGGCTTCCTGATTTGTACCATCATTGCAGCAAATTCTGATCCATATTTTCACAGTCCAGTTGGAGATGCAAAGAATATCAACAATGATCTGTAGCATCGATTCTCCTGGTGATAACGAGGTTATGCACTAACCACCAGAGAACGTCATATTTTTATATTCCAAGATCATTTTTGGAATAGGGCTTAGGAAAGGCATGTATCCTAACGAAATGAGAAAGTTAGACCAAAGCACTCCTCAGAAACATATGGGAAAGTCACCTGCTAACAATTCTTGGTTCTATAAGAACCTCAAATTTAACAACCCCAAATTGCATATAAAGAAGAAGAAATTCCATATAAAGAACAAGGGAGGGGAGAGAAATAGAGCACGCAAAAATTGATCTCAATTCAGTTGATCCTCTTCGAGCACCTGGAAAATGATTTGGAACCAGTTAACCATTTGATCAAGTGAAAGCACAATGACTTATAATTAGTTGCATTCAATAAACTAAAATACCCCTCCTAGTAAAACATGTTCCAATAAAAGCCGCATAAGGAGATTTTGTCACTTCAAGATTTTATATATATTGTTTTTGAAACTATTAAAAGAAAAATCTTTATATATGTGTTTGTTTACATTTTTTAAAATTAAGTTTATGTTTTGTCACTTCAAGATTTTATATATATTGTTTTTGAAACTACTAAAGAATAAATCTTCCTATATATGTTTGTTTATATTTTTTAAAATTAAGTTCAATTACATAAAGGGTGGGGAAATAATTAATGGGGGCCTCAGCTTCTTGATTATGAGGTTAGTATCTCTCAAAAATTTCGCGATTTGATTGATTGCAGGTTAGAAGTTTGAAGCAAAATATAAACTGAAAACATTTTTTATACTAGTCTAAAATGATATAGAAAAGTGTTTTGCTTGTTTTTACTAGAAATCCGAACTGTATTTAACTTTGTTAATGTTATGATAGTAATAGGAACTGGATAGTTAAAAGCCACTTCAATTGTATTATCAAATGAATTCACTTTTAGTTTGATCTCCAGATAACCACTGCATAAAACAAGGGCCCGCGAGTATTCAACGAAAAGCATCGGAATCAAAATCTCTCATGGAGAACCTTTCACAGGCTAATGCCTATCAAATAATAAATGCAATAACTCCAACCACTTGACCCAAGCTGTCACAATGGTCAGGCAGGTAAGTACTCATTTTCACATGTTTATTGAAATACATCTTTTTTTCAATTGAATGCTAGAAAGCGAAAACAAATATTTAGCAATTCAACTAGATTTCAAATATTTAGTAATTCTACTAAATTTCCCAAGAAAGGAAGAGGTAGCCTGATAGGGGAGTAAAAACATCTATTCAACCAACAACCAACAATAGTATTAGGAGAAGGCACTTGCATAGGTACATGTGAACTTCTATTGAAGTAAAGGTGAACTTGCAAATATTGAATAAGCATAATCTTCTCTACTATATCGTTTGTAAATGCATCTTCATTATTTATAGAAAATGTTTATAATATATACTTCTACTTTTTGTAAGGATAGTAAACTTGAATAAAACAATTGGTGGATGGCTTGAGTTTATGATCTATAGGAAAGATAGTTGTTATTTTTTAATATTGAATGTTACAAATATAGGAAGAAACATAATTTGTAAGGACAATAAACTTGAATAAAACAATTGGTGGATGGCTTGAGTTTATGATCTATAGGAAAGATAGTTGTTATTTTTTTAATATTGAATGTTATAAAAACAGGAAGAAACATAACCAAAAGCAACATGGAAAGAGATAATTTATATAATTTTTCTTGTTAAGACAACTTACCCAAGAAATTTTGACTCTTCCAACTGGTATTTTTCACTGGTCCAGCTAATAGGAGGTGCCTTCCTCTGTGTCCAATCAACCAAAAACAACTTCACCGATAATATAAGAAACATCAACAATCAGCATGCCAATCCTCTGTGTCTAATCAACCAACAACAACTTCACCAATAGCATAAGAAACATCAACAGTCAGCATGCCAATAGGATAAGAAACATCAAGAGTCTACATGTAGTAGTGTGGAGGGAAGTAAACCAGAGACACTGAGAGACATTGAGCTCAGTGCACTTCGATTGTGGAAGACAAGTGCAGTTCTTGTTTTCCCCAAATCTTCATACTCGGTGAAATCAGGGTGGTTCCAATAGAGTTTTTTGCTAGC
>APFE031534508.1:8270-107299 GCA_000404065.3 Pinus taeda | reverse complement strand
TTTTTAGTTCGAATATAATCTAATGCTAGTTACAAAACCAATTACTATAGTCCTAAGCTGTCCTATGCCGCCCTTTAGTTTAGTTCAAACATAAACTAATACTAGTTTAAAAACTGATTACTATAGTCGCATGCCACGGCAGGGACTAATAAGACAACATTGTAATGATCCTTTTATGAAAATATCTACTCTTATTCACTCACCTCTTAAAAAAATATTATAAACCAATTTAAAGAAATTTGAGTTTACTCTAATATAAATAATTTTATATTCAATCAATTAAATGTGATGGAAAGAAACTCCAATTATGTGGTTAATTATTTATTAATTAAGTTCATCAACATTTTAATAACATTTACTAATATTAAGCATCAATGAAATTAGAAAAAGTTTCATATTAATGAATACGCCAATCTAGTCAATTTTAAGTAACATTTACTAATGGTAAACATCAATGAGAACAACTTGTAATGTGTTTAAAAGGGTTCTATATTGATGAATATATTAATACAATCAATCTTATCTTATGGGATTTTATGAAAACTATTTATTAATTGACGCAACCTTAAGGCTTCCACACGCTAACTCCTTATCGGGATTATTTCACCTTGATAAACCTTCAAAGCTTCATGCCACATATATATATCGGGAGTGTTATATCAGTGTTTTTTCTTCAAAAATGGAACCACTTGAACTATCAGAATCATTACACAATGGAAAGTGTTTTATATCGCTTAAGCCTTAAAAATCCCCTGGAAACATTTTTTATTGAAATACATAGAAATGCGGGAATTAAATGAGAAACCCCGCTCCACACATATACCCGGATCTCAAATGTTTTACATCTGTGTTAATATATACCGGCAGGTCCGCTCTCGGTCCATCGCCTTCCTATTGTGCATTCCGATCATCGATCCTTGATCGACTGATCTCCACCATCCATTCCCCTTTCTAATCCAATGGTTCACAATTGTTTCGGGCGAACAATTAACCCAGGGTTTAACCACCCGATAAAGTGGTTTACCTATTCACCCTTGCTACTACGTGTCGAAGGGTGAATGGAATCGGGTGCCTAACCCTTGAAATAGCTTACAACTCTCAACTCACTCGAAATATGAGCCACTGTTGTAAAACCACCTTCGCGATCCAATGGTCACGGTTGATCGCAACCTAACGGCTATGATTTAATTTCTCGATCGCAAGTCGCAGGTTCACTTGCCAAGATCCTTTCGCTTGAATGCACTGATCCGATCAGTCTTATGGACTCGATAAGAATATAGGTCCCTGTCCATAATTTTTCTAGTTCGGATTTTAGATCGACCGTGTTTTTGCACTAAATCTTAGTGTAAATTGGATTTACGCTCGAGGGACCGAAACTATACAAACAAGTTTCGTCGACCCAATATGGGTGATCTAGTGGTCAGGATTAAAGCGACATCAAACACTGTGGTTTATATAAAAATCCTGACTTCTATCACCTCTATGATTTATGCGTGAAACACAGAGAAACAAAGGAATGAACACTCGTATGCATATAGAGGAAACAAAATCACAACGAGGGTTTCCGTAGGCTTGATAATTGATCACACATACACAATATCATTCACTCAACACAAAATGATTACAGAGCCTCACCTTGGCCGATAACATAAATTAAAAGACCTCTATTTCAATTACAATCCACATCCTATTCTGCTCTCCTGAATATTTTTTCTTTGGCCTGATTCTTCAATTATTGGCCTTTGTTCCTAATTTTCCCATAAGCTTACAATTCCCTCGTGAATCCTATCTCTCTGTCCCCTCCTCCTGTTTCAAAAAAGAAGGAAAATACATATATGTTCTATCTAACCATCTCCTTCCACAAATGAAGGAATTCATTATATTCTTAGAAATCATATCCTACCCTAACTAATCAATATAGCTAATTGGCTTGATCTCCATGCAGGGAGGATCACTTGCCACTTATTTCCTAATTCTATTCAGAATTAGTCAATAATTAACTACTTACATACTTTACAATTAATAAAATTAAACAACCAAGTCTTCCTCCAAACTTTAATTAGCCACAACATGTGACCACACCATCACATGCTGGCTAGGCCTAGATGCTCCTGCATTAGACTCCCAAGGTTAAAAATAATCATGATCTCCTGATCATGTCCTTATGATTTGTGTCCTCCTGGATACCATACTTTGTTCGGTAGTCTGTCCTTGGTTACTATTGTTTTTTGTTGTCGTTCTTCATGTCTCCATAATTTATACTGCAGTGCCCCACTAGCTATGCTCTCATTGTTTGCTGCTGTCTCTTCCATATATCTTACTGTTTTTTGCTCCTCATCACAATTTATGTCAGGCTTCCACACTTTAATTTGCAATTTACCATTACCTTCACCTGTATCATTCTTTCTAGCCAATCTTCTTTCCTTCTTTTGTCCTCTATTTAGTTTATTGGAATGTTGTTGTGTGAGTTCCCACAACTCATCAATTTCTTTGTCCACTTCACTTCTCAGCTGATGAATACTATTCTCCTACAACTAGATGTGTTCTTGCATAAGAACATCATAATCCCTGTTCCAATACATTCTCCATTGATCCCCTACAATAATTCCAGTTCCTTCTTCTGTTTTCTCATTCATGTCTTCACCACTTCTTACTTCAATTCCCAGTATACCTGTAATTCCACAAATTTCTTGAAAACTAAGAATTCTTCCTGCTTGCTTAGGTACTTGGAATATCTCTTCTTCTAGTAACTTAATTTCTACACCCTTAATGATTATTGCATCATGTTTGTCTTCTTATGAAATGTCATTTTCAGCCTCTTCTTTATCAATAACCCCTTGTTGCACAATATTAATCTTGTTACTATCATCTCCTGAACTCATCTCTAGTTCAACAATTCCATACTGTAAATTCAACATCATTCCATGTTTCTGAGACATTCTTATCTCACCCTTCCTTACTTCGATTTGATCTTCAGAATCAACTCGTTGTTTCTGCATATAAATATTCACCAGAATCAATCAATTCATCAAACACAAATGATTTACCCTGTTTCCTCATTATGCCAACATTTCTAACAACTTCTTTTCCATATTTGTTATCCATGACAACTTCATTCTCATTCACTTTTGGTTGTGTAGTCTAATCATTTATTCTTTTGTTTTCTTTTCTTTCCTCCAAAATATTAGACTCATGCCACAAATCTGCCATCTCATTTGGAATTTCCCCCAAGAGCTCTGCACGATCTTCGCTAACTTCGTTGTCTACAAAATTTGTCTTTAGTCCTTCTTTATTCTGGCTTTCTTCAAGGTCAATAATCTTCAATAACTATTTAACATCTACCAAGTCTTCTGTATCAATCTTCAGTAGCTGCTGTCCTTTAGCTTCAGTCCTCAATAGTTGTCCAATATTTGCATAATTCACTATAGCTATGTTTAATAACTGCTCTTTCCTTTGCATCACAAGATTATGTGAATTTCCTTCTTCTAACTTCTGAAAAATAATATCTTTGATTTTCCCTTCACTTATGACAACACTAAGCAGTTGCCTTACTTCAGTGTATCCTGCATTTACACACAAAATATTAGTTTCAAAACTATGAGACACTAAGGTCTCCTCAAATAATTTCATCATTAACTCTTCTAGTTGACTCCCACTTCCTTAATACACCATAAGATTCTTCATTTTCTTTGTATTAGTTTCATCAGTTTTCTTGAGAAAACTCTTTGTTCCATATTCATATGAATGGATCTCTTCCTTCCAAACATTCCTTTGATCTCAATGATTCTGTTATCATCCCCCTTTTGACTTATACTTTGGATTTCATCTGACTGCACATCTTCTTTCACTTGACTGTAACTTTTCTCCTTATTCTTCATATGATTGTGAGTAGTCATCTCTTCACCTGTTTATGTAATAGTTTCCAATAATTGCTTGTCTTCCCTTAAGTTCACATGACCTGCAAACATATAACAATCATCAATTTTGAAAACACAATACCTTCCATCCTCTTTTGATGCTTCAAGCACCAATATTCCATCATAGATCTTCTGGATTTCAGCAGATCCTTCTTTCTGTGACTCCATTTCTTTGAGTCTCTCCTTCTCTAACAAAACAATATGAATTTGTTCAAGTTCCCTAAACTTGTTTATCAGCTTGCCATTCCACCTTTGTTGCAATAGCTTCCACTTGACCTTTTTCTTCGTTCTCCATTTGTATCTTCAGTCTTCATTTGTCTTCCTTTGTATTGCCATACTAATCTCTTGTTCTTCATTCTGATGCCAGTTTCTATACTTCTGCAATCTAATGCCTTCCTCAAATTCATTCTCATGTTGTTGATCATCTCTTTTAAATTTCCGGTTCCTTCCATCTTTATCTTGCTGGATTAATACCTCTATTTCCTTCATGTCTCTGAGGACATAACTTCCTTGTTGTTCCTAATCTTTCATTTTACCTTCAAATAATCTCTGCTCAATTTCTCTGATTTCAACATCATATTTATTAATGTTGGCTTCCATACCTACAACACATCATTAACTGAAGAGTCTAAACATTTACTTAACTCTATAAATGTTAAAGACATTTCATCCTTATTATGCATGGTAACCATAATCTCTTCTTTATTAGGTTATGAAAGCTTTGTTTCTCCTTCAGGTTCCTTGAGCAATCTTTCCAAGAATTCTATTTCCATGTGAAATCTTCCCAACATTTCATCACAACTTCCATTCTTAGCTTCATTCTCTTTCTGGCAATCCTCCTGAGTTATCTTGGTTTCTGCACTATCATATTACAAAGTTCTTTCATCAATTTCATCAGACAAATTCATTTGCTTACCTTCTTGTAGTACCACTATGGCATTTTCATTAGACTTCTGGTCCATATCAACTTCATCTGACTGTCTTACACCAAACATAAATTCATCTATGAACTTTTTTTGCTACAATAAATCAACACCTTCTTCCTCTAAAAGGCATCCTCCATCATACTTCACCTTAAGAGTTTTGTTTCTATTTATGATAGTCTCACCAGACTATCCTTCATCCTCTGCATACTGCAAACATACACAAACTATGAGAATTAAAATCACAAGGCTTCATTGCCTCATCTGCTTCCCTTGTCAACATATCTTCTAATTGTTTTGAACTATGCCAATAGTCCATGTGATCTTCAGCTAATCTTCCATCATCCTCTTCACCTAACATTTCACCCTGTTCTAGTCTACAAATGGAAACTTCCATTTCTGCCTCTGCTTCTCTGAGGTTTTCCTTAAACCACTTTACCTGTCTTTGTTGCAACCTTCTCTGCAACTTAGGCCACTTCACTGGCTTCCTCTTTAAGATCCAACCTTGTCTTTGGTTCTCTTCTATCAGCATTACCAATGCATCGAGTTCTTCTCTTATCTTAGTTATTTTCTTGTCAAGCTCTGCTTGACTCATCCATTCCCTATGGATTGTTTGAGCACTCTTCTCCTCCATATTGTAGCCTTCTTTTGAACCATCCATATGACTTTCCATAGCCATCTTCTCTTCTATGTGAGCTCTACACCTGCAACCAATGAACTTCCTTCTAAGTTGATCTTCTCACCAAGCTTCTCCTCTGCTTGGTCCCCAAGTCCTCTTCCCTTAGAACTTGCACTGAGCAATCTTGCTCTCTCTCTAGTTGCTACACTCAGTACTCTTAAGGACTCCTCTATCCCTATCTATTCCAAGCCTCAGCTAGAATGAGGTTTTGCTACAATCTCTAAGAACTTCCAAAAGTTCTTCTACAACCTTTTTTGTTGTAGTCCTGTGCCCATCATTTCCATTCATTTAACTGCTGCAACTTTCATACCTTTGTAATCATAATCTTCATAATAAAAGCATCCTTCTCGTAGGAAAATTTCTTCCTTGAACCTACTCTGATACTAAAATGACTTAACCTTAAGGTTGCCACACCCTAACTCCTTATCGGGATTATTTCACCCTGATAAATCTTCAAAGCTTCATGCCACATATATATATCGGGAGCGTTATATCGATGTTTTTTCTTCAAAAACGGTACCACTTGAACTATCAGAACCATTACACTATCGGAAGTGTTTTATATCACTTAAGCCTTAAAAAACCCCTAGCAACACTTTTTATTGAAATACATAGAAACGCAGGGATTACATGGGAAACCCTGCTCCACACATAACCCGGATCTCAAATATTTTACATCCGCGTTAATATATATCGGCGGGTCCACTCTCGGTCCATCGCCTTCCTATTGCGCATTCGGATCATCGATCCTCGATCAGCTGATCTTTACCGTCCATTCCCCTTTCCAATCCAATGGTTCACAATTGTTTTGGGCAGACAATTAACCTGGGGTTTAACCACTCGATAAAGCGGTTTCCCTATTCACGTCGCTGCTACGTTTTGAAGGGCGAATGGAATTGGGCGTCTAACCCTTGAAACAACTTACAACTCTCGGGCCGCCCGAAATACCAGCCATTGTTGCAAAACCACCTTTGTGATCCAACAGTCACAGTTGATAGCGATCTAACAACCACAATTTAATCGCCCGATTGCAAGTCGCAGGTTCAATTGCCAGGTTCCTTCCGCTTCAATGCATCGATCCGATCAGCCTTACGAACCTGATAAGAATATAGTTCCCCGTCCATAAATTTTCATGTCCGGATTTCAGATCCAACTGTGTTTTTGCGCTAAATCTCAGTGTAAATTGGATTTATGCTCAGGCGACCAAAACTATGCAAACAAGCCTCGTCGACCTGATATGGGTGATCTAACGGTCAGGATTAAAGCGACATCAAACACTGAGGTTTATATAAAAAGCCCCGACGTCTATCACTTCTATGATTTACGCGTGAAACACATAAAAACAAAGGAATAAACACTTGCCTGCATACAAAGGAAACAAAAGCACAGCGAGGGTTTTCGCAGGCTCGATAATTGATCACACATACACAATAACATTCACCCAACATCAAACGATTATAGAGTCTTGCCTTGGCCGATTACATAAATTAAAAGACCTCTGTTTCAATTACAATCCACACCCTATTCTGCTCTCCTGAATCTTTTCTCTTCGGTCTAATTTTTCAATTATTAGCCTCTGTTCCTAATTTTCCCATAGGCTTACAATTCCCTTGTGAATCCTATCTCTCTGCCCCCTCCTCTTGTTTCAAAAAAGAAGGAAAATACATATATGTTCTATCTAACCATCTCCTTCCACAAATGAAGGAATTCACTATATTCTTAGAAATCATATCCTACTCTAACTAATCAATATAGCTAACTGGATTGATCTCCATGCAGGGAGGATCACTTGCCACTTATTTCCCAATTTTGTTCAGAATTAGTCAATAATTAACTACTTACATACTTTACAATTAATAAAATTAAACAACCAAGTCTTCCTCCAAACGTTCATTAGCCACAACATGTGACCACACCATCACATTGCTGGCTAGGCCTAGATGCTCTTGCATCATTAATTATGATTAAATTTGATGGGAGGAAAGTCCAATTATGTGGCCAATTATTGATTAATTAAGTCCAACAATTTGGTAGCATGTACTAATACTAACTATTAGTGACAATGTGTAACGCTTTTGAAAAAGTGTTGAATATATTAATATATTCATTTTTAGTAACATTTACTGATATTAAATATAAACAATTTCGTATAGCTAGCGTTTCGTGTTGCATAGTTTAATAAAATGTTCTAATGTCAAGATGTGTTGTATGTATTCCAAACAATAATAAAATTGTAAAATAAATTATATGATTTTTTAAACTTTTTTTTAATTAATTAAACATTTTTTGGTAGATAAAAAATTATTTATATATATATAATATATATATATATATCTATATATATATATATATAATATATATATATATATATATATATATATAAATATTATATATATAATATTGACATTGAAGAGAATGATAACACGTTAATAATTATTTATTTAATATTGAATAATGGAATTTTTTTTATATAATGTTCATATTATAGTACACATTTCATGTCATAGAGTATAGATTGATATATTGAGAGTTGTACAAACTGTACACATGTTATTTTTACATATTTTTTCAAATTGATATTTTTTAAGTTATTTTTTTGTAAATTAAAAAATAAAACCCATAAAAATGGTCTATTCAATACTTTACACCAATGAGAAAATGGAATTTTTGAATTTAATTACAAACATTTGTGTTTATGGTACATAGTAATTCATATATAGTGTTATTTTTCAAATTATTTATATTTATAGTAAAAAGTAATTAGTGATATAGTACATAGTAATTAATAATATAGTACACAAAAGTCAATTCTTGCCATCATTATAAAATAAAAGGGAGACATTTCAACCAATCATATCTGAGATAAATAGAAATAAATTTTATTTAAAAATAATAAATTTTATTTCATAATATTAAACTTTGGATAGATTTTAATTTTTTTAGTCAAAGCAAAATTAATAACAAGTCAATGAAAAACTCAATCCGTTATATCCTCAGTGACACGTATCATAAAACAACCTATAATATATTTTAAATTTTTATATTGATAAATATATTAATATAATCAATTTTTATTATAAAAAATTCAATTCAATTTTATACATCTATATTTAAATAATATGGATTTATAATTATTTAATAATAATTTATTTTTTATTTTTATTTTTTATCAAAAAATTATTATTCAGTAAGACCCCAGGGCTTGTACGAGATAGGGATTGACAATTACAATCTATGGAGAAGAGAAAAGTCCAGGAACAATTATTGGAGAAATGCCATCATCTATTAATGTTGATTAAAGTGAGGAGCCTTTACTTCTAAACTACTACTTGTCCCACCTAACCAATTGGAGATGGTCATAATGGAATATGCCCCCTTCATTATGTACGTGAGTGCTCTGAACTCGTAAATTAAGATAGATGATAAGGGTGGAAGTGTGAATATAAACGACATTACATAACGTAATGTAATAGTTCTTTATTTTTTTTAAATAGTTATGTCCTAAAGGATAGGAAATAAAAAAGAGATTGATTGCGTGTTAATTAGTTTTATGTTGTAATATAAATAATACATAGAAATTATTTTAATTATAAAAATATATATTTAGCTTAGTCACGGCTTTGATTATGTACTTGTTGATAGTTTTGTTTTGTTTTGTTTTGTTTTTTTGGGTATGTTATTTATTTAGATTCATTTTATTGTATTATTTTTTTCGTATTTTTGGTGTTTTACAAAGTTAATTTTGGTTTTTTATATAATTTTTCTGTAGACGTCAGCTCTGCCACTAGGTTAGGGCTCCAATACCTAAGGGTTATCATCATTTGCATGTTGTCCATGCGACCAACATTATGAATTGTTTTAAACATAGTCTCCCTCTTGCTTTTACCCCATCTCCTTGCGCCATCCTCGTTCAATTGTACTACACTGCTTAATTGGAAAATCCCTGAAACCCCAAGGAAATTCATATGAATGTTTGCTTCCTTTTCTTCATGGTTGTGCTCTAGGTGCACATTTGTTAACCCAAACACATAAATTTCATGTAAAATCTACTTGGCCCTTTGTAATTCCTATTTCCTGCCTCTAGCTAGTGATGTAGTAATTCCTCCATCTTCGACTTCCTCCTCGGGCGTCTTAGAGTGGCCCTGCCGCAACGTGCACATTATTGAACAAGTTCGACAAATCTAAGTGTGAAATGTGTGGAGACATGGTGACTGGGCTTCTTTCTAGTGTCTTGATCATCGATGATGATGAAATTTGGAGAAGGTCAAAGACAATGACACTGTGGGCAACAAATTTTACCCTCTACAGTCATGCTCATTGAGCGATTCCCCTGCTAAAGGAAATGAACCCTTCATGAATTATTTTTTAACAATTTTTGCACTGTATATTTGAATTATTGTCATGAATGAATGTAGTACTTACTCAATACCCTTGGGAAGGTAGATATACACAATGCATTTTCTAGAAATAGATAAAGAATATGAATATGTATCTTTGAATGTCACCATTCTTGTTATAGATGGAAATTTGAAAATCTTTTCGCTTCAATAGTGGATGAACTCCCTCCCTCCTAGTTGAGTTGAAGCATGAATGATGTACTCTGGGACTTCCTCCAAGTATCCTCTTGCAACTTCAAAATTTAGAGTAGGTACACTATTCAAAATTAAACCCGATGATGTTGCACTTCTAGATCTTGCATTTAGAACTCCAGAACCAAAAAGTACACCTAATGCCAATTATGAAGAATACCTGGAAGTGGAAACAACTCCCTCACCAACACTTGCCTTGCCTCCAGTCACCAATGGTCCATTTTCTTATGTGATTTTGTTGACAACATTAAAGTTACTTGAACAGTTCCATTCTCTAAAATATCTAAAACAATATATAAAATTAAACACAAAATCCCATATGTATCACTTTTACAATATAGGTTTCCCTGTTTTGTCAGTTAAATGACTTGTATATGTTACCAAGGTGTTTATTTGGTTAGTTCCAGTCTATCAATGCTAGTTCTAGAACTTTTACCCTCCAATTCAAAATGAACACTACAACATGAATGACCAACACCAGCAGAGAGGATGAGTTTAGGCAGGTTGGCGAGCAACTGAAATTTCCCCATATCGAATTTGGACCTACATACATGAAAGTTGAAGTTTGTTATCTTGAACAAATAATTGATCGAGTGGATGAAGTGGAAGTAAATCCCTCTTTGATCATGAGATGGGCCTCTAAAATTCTCTTTGAGGGAGTTTTTACTTCTCCAAGAAAAAACCTTAGGTGCACCTTACATCAGATGGAACTACAACTTAACCTTAAATGGCATAACCAACAATTAGTTGTATGGTACTAAACTGGGTTGTGGGTGGGAGTATTTAGTAGTGAAAGGTGTTCTATTATTCCCATGCAATCCCATGTTTATTTTCCTACAAGGAAGTGGACACAACATTCATAGGTTTAGAAAATGATTATGTAGCATATGACCTACAAATAAACAGTTTCATCATTTTGAGGAGAAGGGCGAAATAACATGGAATGGGGCTTCCCTATTCTTTCCTTCCTTAAATGGGAAGAAGAACATTTACTTTGCTTACATTATGTTCAATCCCCACTAATTCGAGAAGTAGTAGTGGTTTCAATAGCTTCAAGAGCAAAGCTAAAAGCAAGTGAGAAGAAAGCACCATCATATATGAGATTTTCTTCTATAAAATGCATTATTCTTCCTTACCTCCACTGTGTTCAGGTGCTAACATGCACATAATGGATACTCTAACACTGGGTCTGATGCCCATAAATAGTCTTAACTGCTTTGTTTGTCAATTTTCATTATTATCCACCAGCTGAACCAAGCAGCTACCCAACAAGCTCAACATCCCTCAGTTTAGAGACTTACAAAAAAAAATCATGTATAATGGAGTCAAGATCCCATCCATTCACCATAAAAACACTAGAGAAACAAGTGGTTTTGCTTCCTTGTCATTGGTGAGAAGTAATATTGACTGAGTTTCCCATGGAAAAGAGTAGAGAACCAACCTTGTTGTTCGATTGCTTGATTGAGGGTTTCTAGAACTTCAAATTGTCTTCAATGCTAGAGTCTTGACCTTGGGGTTCTATGGATGGAGGTATCTTAGATGGGTTTTAATCGACGAAGTTCCTGTATTGCTACCTATCAATAACAGTGCATGGAATGTACATTCATGGTGGAGGTCTTGACATCAATGGTTCGATGTGCCACTTTTGATCTAGGTGGATATTAGTGGCCACTCACCTATTCCACTTGGACCCCCACCATTGTTTCTTTTATTTTTTCAATTTCCTTAATTATAGCACAATTTACTATTTTTGGAATTTTTTCAGGTCCTAAACTTCTGCTGTCATTTTGAAGCCCTAAACGACAGTTTTTGGCAATATTCCTTTGGGAAATTTCATTGAAATTGCATATTCAGTTGTAGTCCTTGGAGAGATCTTTCCAACGAGGTATCATGTGCATCAAACATAGATATTATGACCAAGTTATGACCCCGGGAAGTTGGTTGCCCAACTAACACCAACGGGGCCCATAAACTCTTGGTGTTACATCTCCTTGGGTTAGGGTTTTGGTCGTTTAGGGTTTTATCTTATTGTTTTATAATAAAAATGCCCTTGAGCCTCATTGTAACTAAGTTCAGAGGCATGTAGCCACCACATCTGTTCTTAGAGATAAGTTACCATTGCTCGAGCTAGTCTCATTTCCATTCTGTTTGTAAGCATATTACATTATTTGATATTAATGAAAGGAAGTGTTATTTCTACTGCATCTCTATATTTATGGTTATATTTGTAATTTGTTGTATTCCTATTTAAATTTGGATCAGTGGTATTAGAGAGGTCTGCTCTTTCTCTCTTCTTCTTTGCATGTCCCCAACGAGGTCAGGATATAAAGAGTTAGGGCTCGAACTGGTCGAACCTTTGCATGACCAGCCTCATAAATCTTGACGAAATCCCATGGGGGAAGAAAAGAAAGATGAGGGAGTAGGTGGTCCTATCAAAATATTGCTCGAGGAGGCCCTCGAGAAATAAAGGAATGTGATGATGGATGACTTTTCCCAGATCCTTCAATGGTTGCCTACCAACGGCGCATCCACTTCCAATAGCCACTCTGGAGGCTCCACACCTTTCAAGGTACAAGTAAATTTTGACATTCCCATATTTGAGGGACAAATAGATGTAGATGGTGTAGATAAATGGTTGAATCTACTAAAATGATTTTTTTTGTTCATGATTTTTCTAGCTTTCTCTTCTCAAAGCCACCCCCCACGTCAAGAACTGGTGGGAAACCTATTGTGAGCAGAAGGATGAAAGCACGACCTCATTGTTTTTAGTTGCACCCACTTGGAATTCATTTCGGGATGCCATCAAGGAGTAGTACTACCCTCTCGAGTGCTACGAGGACAAATACATAAAGTGGACCATGCCGTGGTAGGGAAGGGACCAAGATGTGCTAGAGTTTACCAATGTTTTTCATACGCGTTGCACGAAGTTGTGTATCAAGGATTCTGAGAAACATTTGGTATTGAAGTACCACGGCTGCCTACATAGATACATCAAGGATGAGATAGAGTTCTTGGACATCTTCTCACTCGGCATGATGCATTGATACATTGTCAATATCGAGCAAAAGTTTAAATAGAAGAAGCGATACTTTGGATCTGCAAATCCTAAGCAAGGGAAAGATGCCCCCAAACTACATAACAAAGGAAAAATCTAAGGCAAGATGACCTAGGACAACCTTCCAAGGCCACAAGAAAAGGACAACACTGCAAAGCTGAAGAAGGAAACGAGAAAGTGGTGTGAGTTCCATAGGAGCTCCACCCACAACACAAGTGAGTATCGGGCCATGTAGTCAGTGGTGGCCGAGCTGAAGGCTTTAGAATCAGATGCATGTTCTGACTCTGAGTCAAAGCCCAACAAGGGGAATGAAAAATGGAAGCATATTATTGATGCAAAGCCCAATGCTACCGTTTCCACCATAAAGATACAGAAGGAGAAACCTGAAGATCTAGAGGAGGAGGAGCATCTCTTCCACTCCCAGATGTGGGTAAAGGGTTCCCTGCTACAGTTCAATATTGACAATGGGAGAGAAAAGAACCTCATTGCAACAGATGTCATGAAGTGGTTGGGCTTACCGACCACAACAAACACACAAGCATACACCATCAGGTGGCTTCACCAAGGACGAGATATGCGTGTGAGTCAACAATGTCGCCTTCCATACAACATTAAGACCTTCACGGATGAGGTATTATGTGACATTGCTCCTCTTGATGTTTGTGATGTATTATTAGGCCAACCATACTTATGGATGCGACATGCTGTCTATGAGTCAAGGCTTCGTACTGTTATTGTTACATTGGAAAGTAAGTTGTACAAGATACTAGAGGTAGCACTGCATACCACCATCTCTTTGGTTACTGCAAAACAATGTAGTGAGCTCATTTCAAAAACTGGGAAATTTGTTTTCCTGATGATACACCCTCAAGGAAGGAAGAAGACGGTGACCATGACCACCATATAGGGCCTCTCTGCATGACAACAACAGAGGGATAAGGTCGTAGAGGAGTACGAGGACATCTTCACCTCCCCCTCACGGGTGCCTCTGCATTGTCAGGTCAAGCACTCCATCGATCTGATCCACAAGTGCGTCATTACCCAATGGAACAATCTATTAGCACTTTGTTATGGAGAATGATGAAATCAAGAGGAAAATTTAGGAGCTTTTGCAAAAAGGTCACATTTGGCCGAGTTCATCACCCTATGGAAGCTCGACCGTGTTGGTATAGAAGAAGGATGGGACTTGGAGACTCTATATTGACTATCAGGCACTGAACAAGATCAATGTCCGGCATAGGTACCCAATCCCACAGATTAATGACCTTCTGGACCAACTCAAGGGGGAAAATATTTCAGTAATATCAACTTGAAGTCCAGATATCACTAGGTACCAACCGAACCCTCCGATGTGTGGAAGGCTGCCTTCAAAGCCAAGGAGGGCCTTTTCAAATGGTTGGTTATGCCTTTCGAGTTGACAAATGCTCCTACAACCTTCATGAGGCTAATGGATGAAATCTTGCTGCCATTCACCAACTCATTTGTAGTGGTATACTTGGATGACATCTTGATCTTCATCTAGAGTTGGGAAGAGCACCTCTGCCACATCCGACATGTTCTCCAAACACTGTGGCAAAACAAGATGTGTACCAATTTAGAGAAATTCACTTTTGGCATGACCCGGGTTCAGTATCTGTGATATATTGTTGATGAACGGCGGGTGCATGTGGATCCAGCCAAGATCTAAGTCATTCGGGATTGGCCAGCCCCAACCAGTCTGACAGAGCTCTGCAACTTTCTGGGTCTTACCAATTTCTACCATATGTTCGTGTTGGTGTTCTCTCATATCACTTGGCCCTTGAGTCAAGTCACCAAAGTAGGAGCGAAAGAAAATTCTTTTGGTCTAAATCTCATCAGAAGGCATTCATAGAGTTGAAACATTACCTCTACTCTGCACCAGTGATCACATTACTGGACTTGCAACAACCATTTGAGATCGAGATAGATGCCTTTGACTATGCTATTGGTGCAATACTTACTCAAAAGGGGCATCCAGTGGCATATCACAGTGAGACACTTTCAGACACAGTCCGGAAGTATCCTACTTATGACAAAGAGGTGCATTCCATTCTGCAGGCCTACCGACAATGGAAACATTACATTTTGGGGAAGGAAACGGTCATCCACACAGACCACTAACCCCTGCAGTATATACAGATGCAAGGGAAGTTGCAGAATGATTGCCATTAGAAGTGGTCCACATACCTGCAACAGTTCTATTTGAATATCAAGTATAAGAATGGCATCACAAATAATGTTGCAGACTACCTTAATCGACCACCGATCATGGCATTAACCACCGTGCTCAATTCTTGTGGGCATGAGACTTCTGATTGGCCACTTCTCTACAAAAGCGACCCAAAATTCAGCCACACATACCATATGCTCTTGGAGGGTCAGCAGGTTCTATATTTTCAACTCCAAGATGCTCTGTTATGCCACCTGGGACATCTTTGTGTTCCTTCAAGCGATTGTGTGAAGATGATTTTGGAATCGCACTACAGTCGGGCCATTGGGAATTTCGGGGTTGAGAAAATGGTGGCACTACTGCAGAAGTATTTCTATTGGCTGAATATTCGACAGGATGTTGGGAAGTACATCAGATCCTACATTGCTCATGCCATTTTGAAATCAGCCATCAAGAAGCAAGGTCTCTATACTTTGCTCCCTACCCCTAGTCAGCCTTGGGAATCCATCTCCATGCATTACATGTCAGGCCTTCCTTCTACTAAGCATGGCAATGACTGTGTTTTGTGGTTGTCAACAAATTCTCTAAGATGGTCATTATGGTGGCCAACAAGAAGAGTATCTCAGCAGAATCCACTTCTAAAATCTTCTTTGAAAGAGTTTGGGTACACTTTGGGATCCCCCAACTCTCAGTTCAGGAGAGGAGGTTCCTCAATACATTTTGGTCAAGTCTCTAGTCAATGCTAGACACCAATATCACTAAGTCCACAACTTTCCATCCCAAAACTAATGGCCAGACAGAGGTTTTCAACATGATGATCGCACACATTCTGCGCATGTATAGCTCAAATCATCCATGCACATGGGATGAGATCCTCCCCTATTTCAAACACAACTAAAACTAGGCTCTCCATAGCTCGATTGGCCACAACCCTTTTCAGGTGGGCTTGGCATTTCAGCCACTATGTCCCATTGATGTGGCCATACCATTTGCAACGACTCAAGGAGATTCGACTCATGTCTAGTCTGAAGTTGACAAGGGAAATAACTTCATTGAGCACATTCAATACATCTACCAATAGGTCCATGACATATTGAACAAATCCAGTGCTAAGTACAATTAGTAACATGATCAACATCAGGTGCCACACAAGTTCCAGGTGGGTGACAAAGTTTGGCTACATGGGCACCTCGCTAAGCCCCACTGCAAGATTTTATTGCTATGATGTGGGCCATACACCATCACCAAAGCTATTGGAGATAACCATTTTGAGCTCAACATTCCCCCATTCCTTGGCCTACACCCAGTGTTCCATGTGGATTGCCTTTGGCCACACTTTCCACCATTACTAGACACATCCAACATTGTAGAACAATTCACACCAATAGAGTTAAATCCAAACTGCATGGAACAAGATGCAAATGATCAGATCAGGACACATAGATCAAGAGAAATCGCCTGCAGAAGATCCAATTGTATTGAGTTTTCAAAGCTGGCCAACTCCTGCACCAAGGAAAATGGCTCATTAGGGACCAAGTTCAGCAAAGGTTTCCTCATCTCATGGAGGAATTCAACGCAATGGAGACAATTGATTCCTAAGTGGGGAGGAATGATCCAGGTGGATATTGGTGGCCACCTGCCTATTCCACTTGGACCCCCACCACTGTTTCTTTCAGTTTTTCAGTTTCCTTTATTGTAGCATATTTTACTATTTTCGACAGTTTTTTAGGCCCTAAACTTTCAGAGTCGTTTTGAGGCCCTAAATGACATTTTTTTTGGAAATATTCCTTTGGGAAATTTCATTCAAATCATGTTTTCAGTTGTAGTCCTTTGAGATATATTTCCAATGAGGTATCATTCACATCAAACATAGATAATATGACCAAGTCACAACCCTGGGAAGTTGGCTGCCCAACTAACCCCAATGAGGCCCATAAACTCTTGGTGTTACATTTCCTCGGGTTAGGGTTTTGGTTGTTGTTATAGCTCCAAATCTCACTCTTGATGTTTGTGATGTTGCACTCATGGCCTAGGCAACCCCTCCTTCCATACCTGGTCCAAATACTTAAAAAATAGTGTTTTATTCCCTATACACGACATTGCCCTCAGCTAAATGTGTGTGTACGCAGGTCTGTGTATACCCAACCCACGTATATGTCTTAAAACACTTAGAAAAATTAAATCTCCTTAATTTCAGGTGGAGATCACGAGTTTTACCTGTTGATTACCTATTAGTGCCCATGGCCCAACTGTTCCCAATGAATTCCCAACTAAAAAACTACTTTGGGAGAAGTAGAAAAAGGCTTCAATGGGAAGGCCTAAGGAGGAGAAGATAAGGAAAAAAATCACTCTGCTGAGATTATCCCTAACCAGGTTTGAAGATCCTTGTGCTTCTAGCACTTCCCCCATTATAGGAAACCCTTGTTTCCTTGAGTTATGATGTCTTTCGACTACTTGAGATAACTTGGAGTAAGTCATGGAAGGAGTTTGTTGAAGGCTTGAGACTTGATGAATCCAGAGGTCAGTTCTACTTGGAGCTTGTGAAAGGAAGACTCAGGTGAAATCATTCCTTTGTGTACTTTAGTTATCTATAATAAAAGAAACACTCGTCTTGTTCTTGGTATAAATCTTCTTCATGTTTATGATATCAATGTTATGATTCACATATGAATGGTTGTTTTAATTGTGTAACTAACTACCTTTCAATATGTTATGAAGATGATTTCTTTATGAAGCTTGGTCAATATACTATTGTACTTTCTGGAATTGATTGTTTTGCAGGTTGAAGAACTAAAAGGAACTCCAAGAGGGTTTGGAACCTGGCTGGATCTTCCCAAACGAAGGACCCCCAGGTGCACCTCTCTTTGCGTAGTTTGTTTATATTAGCATCATGGTTGTGTGGAATGTGTGTTTTTCTTTGTAGATAACCTCTGATCTGCTAGGGTATCAACCCAAGACCCTAGGGGAATTTATCCCTAAACAGTTGTTTAGGGTTTTCTCTTATTGTTCAATAATAAAAAGGCCCTTGAGCCTCATTCTAACTAAGTTCAGAGGCATGTAGCTACCACATCTCTTCTTAGAGATAAGCTACCATCTCCCAAGCTAGTCTCATTTCCATTCTGTTTGTAAGCATATTTCATTATTTGATATTAAAGAAAGGAAGTGTTATTTCTACTACGTCTTTGTATTTATGGTTATATTTGTAATTTTTTGCGTTCCTTTTTAAATTTAGATCAAATTTAATCTAGGAAAAGTGCATAATGATTAGTTATTGTGTTTGTGCATTGTGATCAATATGTTTATTATACTATTATGGAAAATTACACATAGCTTCTATGAGCTATTGCTCCGTTGTCTTGGCCCTGACAAGATTACTGGACAAAAAAGGAGTATATGGTAAGAAGTGAACAAACAAAGTAGATCCAAAACCAATCAATCCAACTGATCATTCACACATAGATGCTCTATCTAGGGTTTGGGCTGAACCTGAAATCCTCACAGATTGGTGGCAGATATTGGGTATAATGCAAATATTCTCACCTCGACCAGGAGATCCCATCCTCTACAATAGATCTAGAACCTGCACACAAACAACACCAAATAAGGAGCATAAATTACCTTCCACAGATGAACATTAACTTAAGCAATTGAACATAAACATGAATAATACATTAAACATTCATATCTGACAGGACATAACATTCACTTCTATTAATCATGAAAGAAATGAATACAAAAGTATACCATCAACAAATGATATCCTCTCCTCAAGCTTTTAGCATGTCTCCTCCTCCCAATACAACAAAGCTCTCTTGTTATGGCATGGATACTCCTTCTAACCCCCTTTACTCTTGGTGAGATTATATAGGTTCATTCTATCCTCCAGGATAATGTATCTAGACACCCAGGGGCTCAAGAAGTTAGGAAAATTCTATAATAATGGATCCCTAGCCAACTCATACATGTGGGTTAAGTTGATCTCCTTGGGAATGAGAAACTATAGAAACCTTTTCCACAATTATGAACTTTTTTTCTCAATTATCTCAATTATGAAATAATTATTATCACATAATTATAAAATTTTGACAAAACAATTATGAGAAATAACTCAATCATGTAATTCCACCCTTTTAACATGGAATAAATCTCACATACACAAAAGAAAAGGTGAGAGGGGATGCATTCCAACCAACAATTGAGGTAAGTTGAACTTGAGTTTCGATTCACTATAATGGAGTGGAAATAGGGCTATAACATATACCCTGTAATGCATGAGGTCAGAAGAGAAAATGATGGCCGAAATGCATTACAACAAATCTCAAAGCTCAAAATGGGAGGAAGGAGCCAATACTGTGAAGCTGGATCAAAGGAACTCTAGTGTTGAAGTCTCAACTTTGCTGATAATATCCTTGATATGGGCATACCCATGCTTGGTCATGAAGAGAAACTAAACATAGCAACCAAAAATACACCGTAAATGCATGATATGAAATGCTAAGACAA
The DNA here is from genome assembly GCA_000404065.3 of Pinus taeda. Classification (NCBI taxonomy): domain Eukaryota; kingdom Viridiplantae; phylum Streptophyta; class Pinopsida; order Pinales; family Pinaceae; genus Pinus; species Pinus taeda. The sequence continues at coordinate 87,445 of APFE031534508.1, read as the reverse complement.
GGCCACGAACAATACATAATGGATCCATGAGACACATTAGAAATATCATAACCACTAGCAAATACAATGTGCATATATGTCACAATATACATCAGTAGGACTATGGACACATAACAAACAAGAGGTGTCCCAGAGTAGTCCTCAAATTATATAAATGATACATAACTCTAACACAACCTGGGGAGGGTGCCATATAACAGTGCAATGTCACTAATCCATGGCCTTTGACATAACCCTGATGGTAATAATCTATGATGTGCGAATAGATGTGCTGATGTCGAGCAGAATAGCAACCACTTGATTACTAGTTAATGAGGTATACCATTAATAGACACGAGGGGAGCCACTAATGATGAAAATGGACCCAAAGGTACCTAGTATAATCAACTAAGTGTGAATATATAAGCTATCATAAAACACTCGTAGACTCAACTGATCAAGGGTCAATGATGTAAACCCACTTTCGATCATGAGGAAACCTACCACTGAGGTCTACAAGCTCCAAGGTACTACTGGTTCCTAGATCAAGCTCTTGGATAATTACTCGAAGTCGATAGGAGAAGATCTATCGAAGAAGGGACTTGATGTATCCCCCATCAATTGACACAGAATAGATTGAGTGATGATGTGAATGGATGAAGTGATGAAGTACAACTGACACAGGGATGTCCCACTAAAAATGGTCAACATGAAACTATAGATAACTGACATAGGTTGATACTTCCCTTGAACATGTAACTGCATGACATAAGACTCTTGGCAGCATGACTAATGAGCACCACATGATATCGTGCAACAATGTAGGAGGCATTGAAGCATGCCCCATATGAATGGAAGAGTAACCAGCTGGAGGACTAGACATACTCATATGTATGGTATGACTATTGATCTGATTATGAGATCTTAGATTAATATTAAGGTATTACAGACTCATGTGCAGGATTTTCCTATATTACTTAGTGCAACGGATCGAAAGGATTGCGAATAATATAGACAATGATTAGTTAGAGAAACATAATAGACAAACACACATAACACAACAAATAATCAAGGAGTTCACCCAAAACTCTTGGGCCATGTCTCCTAGTCTAGCTTTCAGTGGTGAGCTCTCTATTATGTCTTCAAGAGCATGAGTTTTTACAAATGTGAGCTCAAATTGAGTCTCAACACAACAGGAGCAAACAACAGGGTTTTTCTTGAATCCCTCAAGTCTTTCTGAGTACACAGACTCTCCCTCTCACTCTCTGTCTCTGTTTTCTCTTTGTCTCAGCACTGCCCCCCCTGTCTCTATCATTTAGTGTCTTTAAAGCCAATCGACACTTGTCTGTTCATTTTCCCTTTGGGATCTCTGGTTCCAGGCCTCTGTTCGCTCAAATCCCCTCTGAGAGTTAAACAATCATTATTAAACGTCTTCAGGGATGGTGGCCACCTGTTTTGTAACGGAAGGGACCATCGACGCATTAAAATCCCAAAAATATATTCCTTTGTTTACACAGAGAAATACACATAGAACGCTGTAAAATCCGCAAAAATGCCTTTTATTGGACTTGAAATATTATGGAATCTACTTTAAACTCCATCGGGTCCACCTTTAAATTGCTATCGCAAATCACTTAGTCGTGGTTTTCTTCGTATTTGGGTTTATGGCGAAAAACCCCAAATACAAAGGAAAACCTAACAAAATGCTCCATATCAGACTTCAAATATTATAATATCACATTCATAACCCTTCCAGGTTCAGCTATATATCGCTATTGCATATCCTTCTTGATCCTCAATCACTGATTGCTCCAATTGGCCTTATCGACTATCGGCGTATCGCATGGTCGCTGGCCTGTGGCATCACCCCTTACATAATTGCGATGCGATATATCGCAATCGCATATCGCCAATCCTTAGTGCCACGAGTTAAGTCCCTCTATATGTGCATATGAGCGATGTGATATAGCACAAGTAGATCTGGACCATTTATCTGCGCGCTTGATCGACGATCCTTGTTTAATCGCGCTAATCGATATCGTGATTCCCATAAAACCTCTTCCGATTAGCTCTGCTTGCCACCTTTAATTGCGATATGCTGATTAGATCTAGGCCTTTGATTGGCCAAATCCAACAACTCCTGTGCATTGTTGCGATATGCTTCGATAGGCTCTGTCTTCACCATTTCTTCATGTTTTTCTCGTGCAATAGTGTTTTCCACCTTTTGTGAAGGTTTTTCCCATGCAATAGAGTTTAAGTATTCGAATACTTAGAGGGTTTTTTTGGATCCTTTGAGGCAAGCTAAAGCCCAACTACAATATAATGATGGAGATGGGTGTCATATTCAAGGGAGACGTGACTGATACTATCATTTTGATGACTAATAGAAATAATTATTCCCTTCCCATTTCTCTTTTTAGTCTCCTTCATGGTTTAATGAGAACCAAATATAAGATATGCATGCTCCATAGGTTCCTTTTTGTAAATTTAATACCCTGAGACAAAAACATAGATAAAACAATACAAAGGAGAACCTTCTAGCCATAAAGGACTAGATTATTCATTTTTTGTAACTAGTCTACTTGGTCCAGAAAAGGGTTAAACTTATACTAAATAGACATCCCTTTAGGTACTTTAATGAGCATCAAGGAGACAAATTCACTCAAAAAATTTTCTAGGTCAAGGAATCTGAAAAGAGTTTAAAGGGAACTCCTCCTTGAAGAGTGAGTGGTATAAAGGGTAGCAACTAGTTTCGGTCCTGGTGGAACTACTCAAAACATATATAGGTGAAGAGGTTGGCTAGTAAAACCACTCATCGTAGCGGTTCCTCCAAGAAAGGGTAAAATACAAGTGAAAGCGGATGATAGGCCAAGTAGATGATGACGATGGAATGAGGAAACAAAAACTCATTGTGCAAAAATAGGCTAATAAAATGTGACGATCAGGAGGGATAAAGTGGTGGAATCCTATTAGGGTATGACTATAAATAAGAGAAATAAGAGGACATGAGGCTCATATTCTAAGTCATGGAAGGTCAAAAGGAGGGATTCCGAAAGAGAATAAAAGAAACTAAATGGATACCATTACCGAAAAGAGGTGTTAAGCTAGGGAATCCATGATCAAGTAGGCTCTATTTCCAAGCTACCACATGCATAAAGAAGAGGGCGCTATTGTCGTAAATTGATGGGGTCAAACCTAAGGGATAATGAAAATGGCAATGATGATCGATATGAATTTGATATATCGATATGTGACCTATATTACATGCTATGTTCAAGAGAAACACACCTAAGATCCAATGGATATCTTAATAAAAATGCCACCTGATCTTGTAAAAACCATCCAGAAAGACTAGACCCGTAGTTAAATTAGATAATGAAAGAAATAAACATGGATAAGGTAAAAAGTGGACCATATGTTTTTTTATTTTTTCAATTTTATAATTTTTTCTAGATATTTAGCATATATGAGATACCATAAAATATTTCGCATCACACAACACGCACAAGAAAGAGTAAAAAATATCACACTCCTATTTACAATATGTAAAAGTATAACTCAGTCTAATAGATCACATCAAAGTTTTCCCACTGTCAAGCATAGGCCAAGGATTTCCATACATGAACTCATGGATAAATGGAGGTACCATATGGTGCACCATGATGGGGCCATGCCATGGAAAGTTGAACTATCCAATTCCTAAAGGTTGATGATGCCAAGGGAAGCCTAAAACCATAACGCTATTAGGAATGACACGAGGACATATAAGGTGAGTGGTCTCGAGAACTAGTGAAACTCCTTAACAAAGAAGATCAAGACATATAGGTGGTACAAAACACTCATCAACAAGCTAATATAAGTTTGAAAATTCATTGGAAAGTTTAGTATTACAAACTTAGGACTTGACTTGGTCCAAGAGTGTGACTTCCAAGGAGAGTCAAGGAGATGCCCCCTAGGTTGATTCAATATTTTGTTTGCTAATCTCCAGCTTTTCCAAATTAGGGAAACGAGAGACATCAAGAGGAATAATCTCCCAAGATGGGAAATAGGTGAATCCATGACCTCCAAGATGAATTTTCGAGATGAAGACTCGTCATCAAGGGAGTCATGTGGAAGAGGCTGAGTGACAATGCACATGGGAAAAGGATCCTGATCATATTCCATATTGGGATGGAGTTTCTAACTTGTGTAAAGGGTTACTGATGGGACTATCAGAGAGGAAATATCTTCCACTAAAGGCAGCACAAGCTCACCATGCCTATCTACATCTATAGAAGAAGACACCTCCCAATAAGCAAGAGATATATGGGGTCCATAGGTGATAGAAGAGACCATGTGCATAGGAGCAGTGGTATATGAAGAAGGAATGTGAGTCGGTGTAAAGGAGAGACACCAATAAGGGATGAAATTTTGAATAAACCTGCACCAACACTCTCATAACCCCCATGGTTATCACCAAGAAGTGGGGCATAATTCCTCATAACGGTGAGCTGGGTCGATGACACATAATAGTCTAGTTGATTGATAGTGATTATCTTACCTTCATGGGGAAAAGAAAGAACATGAAATACCGAAGACAAAACAACAGTCATAACATAGAACCAACTATGATGAAGGGGCAGGTATAGTCCAAGGGAGCATTGATTACTTCAACATCAATGTAGACAATCTTTCCCCTAGCTCAATGGTAAACTTGGGAAGAACTCTCTGAGGTATAAAATGGTGTACATAAAATGCCTGTACAGTGGCAGTGGGCTTAGTGAATATTGGAGAGCTGATAGACTTCCAACATGATGCGGACATAACATAGGTAGAAGAGCCTTCGTCCGCTAAAGTGCTATGAATATTCTTATGGAAGATTCACATATTGATCTGAAAGATGATCTGGTGGGAAAGTCTATAGAGAGGAGTGTTAACATTAAAGGTAATGTGACTAAACTCTAAGGGGTCCACCCCCCTGATCATAGTCAACAAGGCTTTGCATTACTGAGGGTAGCTCTATAAAGCCTCTAAGGAAAGCGTGGCCTAAGGAGCCTGGGCTAAATCCTTAACAATGTTGTATATTTGGTAAGCCCATGCAGATGGATTTTGTGTTTCCTTGCGAACAACACCCTTAGGTGGCCGATAAACTGGCTTTACGGGATTATCTAGTGTGAGAGGAACATTGGAAACAACTAGGGTGGTTGAGTCCTAAGAAGAAGAAATTGACATAGGATTATCATAAGTGTTATAGATCCATTTGGGCACATCAATCCCATCATCCAAATTAGTGTTTTAGGGATCATCAAACCCTAATTTCATTTGCTACATGCCCTAAACAAGTCACCTTTTTGAATGCCTCCTTCCCAGATAGTTTCATGACTTGAAGACATCCTAAAATGACCTCTAGAGGGACCAGCATAGGTAGGCCCATGTAAGAGTGCACTGCAGAGCAATTGAGTCCATGCGAGGGTGCTCTGTAGAGCACTTAAGCCCTCTCTCACCTGTGCTAGGCGAGATTGAGTGAAATTCACATAGGTTTTGGGGAATATTCTTATCTCTTCGAGTCATCTAGAAGTTTCCCTCACTTATCAACTCTTATGAGCTCGAGAATGGATGAGGAATGAGTTAAGATGCATCCTATCCTCTGATCCCTTCCTCCATGGAACTAATTCTAAGTATGGAAGGCCATTCAATACCCCCATTTATGACATAACCTCCTTCATTCTCCTATAAATTGAACACTCATCTAAGTGATCAGGGGCTGGACTTTGATGAATTGTAAGAAGATAATGTTAATTTGAGAATTGAGACTATTGTAAGTGTCATTATGCTGCCAGAATGTCATGCTTATGATGTGATGTGGATGGAACCAAAGCTAGGGGAATGACTTTGAATCAGACATGATGGTTGTAATTCCTTCTTATATTCAATAAAGTATTTGAACCTTTTTCCCATATGTTTGTATTGAAATATGATGCTTATATGTGTGAATGTATCTGATTCCATTTACTTGTATTCAATAGATCTTTTGCTTTGATCGGTTCTTTGTCTTCTGTTTGTGTTTACAGGTACTTCTCAAGCATGTTAAGTATGGGAAGGAGTGACAAGATCGATACAAAGGGGAAAAGAGGAAAGAGGAACTACAAATCGGTCCTCTCATCTTATTTGTCTTATCTATTGCTTATAGGAAAAGGCTAAAGTGCTTTAAATTGTTGTTCTAGATATGGCTACTTATCTAGGGAATTAGTATTTATCCATAAATACCAAATTGTCCAAAACAAATTGGCAACTCCACTGGGGATGATCATTATTCCATGTAGCTTATCCAAATCCTAGGACACTCTAGTAGAATTAGATGACTCTTGAGTGGCCTCTCAGGAATCAGTGCAGGCTTGGTTAGGGGATAGTGCTCTACAGGGCACCCTTGAGTGAGAGATAGTGCTTTGTAGCACAATTAGGCCCTCTTTGACTTGCGTTGTTCCACCTTAGGGAAAATTTTCACCTTTGGATTGGGTTTTTTCTCCAAATTTCCTTCTGTTTATGCTTGCTGAAAGATCAATGTTTGTAGTATGTCTCTGAAATCAACTTGTATTTCCCCTTTCCAGCCATACTTTGACTTGATTGATTAATTTTTCTTAAATGATTTCTTTGTCATTATTGATTCATCGTCAAAGTTAGATTATAGTTGATTAATCTTTGTTCGAAAGAAAGTGTTGTAAAAGTCTTTTTTTCCTTCGAAACTAAACTATTGTAAAGTCTTTTTTCTTATAAAAATATTGATTGATTGCATGTGCATTAGTTTCATTTTTGTTAATCATAACATTAAGGAATTCGAAAATAAAAAATTGCATCATTCATATCGTAGTTTGTGAATGCTTGAAGGGAATAGCTAGGGAAATTGCATTATATGTGCTCTTTGCTCTTTGTTAAATATCTGATTGTTCTATCCCTACTAGTTCAGGTTTTCATTGATCAATTGAATGAAAATAATGCTTATCATATTAGTTGAATTTTAGGAATTTCAAACGTACATCACGTGGTGAACCTTGAAAGGCAAATTCTAAAGAAGATCAACTTAAAATTTATCCGAATTTACCTAATGGAGCATTGTCACCTAACGAAAAACAATTAGAGGTCCAGGCTAGAGACGTGTTACAGTGTTGTAAAATAGAACAACTATCGCTAACTTGTCTGCAACACATCCCGAGTGTGATACCCCATTCCACATACATGAGTATATCGTAGCTTGTCCACATACCTTTGAGTATATAGGGAGGTGTTACAGTACGTAAATTATATGGGAATGCTCTCACTATGCAGTTTTGCATTAAACAATGCTAATATGGATTGGGCCGCCACAAACCTTTGGGTATATATGGGAGGACAACAATAGGTTGCTATCTATCCTTAGGTAACCTAGTCGACCACCTTGTACACTTTGATACACTGAACACAACATTCGGGGAGATTGCATGCCCATACTTCTCGGTTCGCTAGGAGGTATTCTGCAGTTCACAATTGCTTGGTAAACCTTTTTCCTAGATTATCCCTCTTTTGTTTTTTTATGTTACTTTGATTAAAATAAAATTAATTGACCATGGATAACATCCTCCACACTCAGTGCTTAGTTGATATTAGTTTGAAACATATGGCGATAAATCCGGAGTCCACCGATCAAGGAATTTCTTTTGATGGGAATCCTAGTCCTTTTCCTCCTTTCAAAAATATTGGTGCTCCTTATATGGATACATTGTCCCTACCGGGACTTACCATTGGCTTGCCAGTATGGTTGTTTTCAACCTCCTTGGGTCAAAATGTCGTGATTTCTCCACAATCGAGTACTCCTCCAATTGGACAAAATCAACCTCCAGTTGATCCTAAAGTTGAGCCTTTTCCTTATTCCTTGGTTGTTTCTTCCTCCCCTTCTTCCTCTTCGCCTGGTGAAAGTATTGGTACTAGTAACTAGGTGGCTAAGAAGAAGAAGAAAGGGAAGACGAAGAAGAAGAAGAAGAAAATTCACCAGAGAGGCAACCAAGCAACCATTGCTTTGAATGCAACATCTGATGAGAAATTATTCATCAAACCTCACAAAGTTTGATATCCATGCAAAATTTGTATGGGATACCATCTTCTTTGAAATTGCCCTAATATTCCTCAGATCTTAGAAGAATGGTCTTCCCGTTCACATCATCCTATATCATAAACTTCTAGAGATCATGTTGGTGACACACCATCAACTAGGGGTGGTAAACTTCATGGAAAAAAGGGTCAAGTTAAGTTTCCCTATAGGTTATGTGAAGGGAATCACCCCATTCACCTTTGTCCCTATCTAGATGAAGCCAAACATGTGTTAGATAACCATCCTGCTTCACCGCAGCGACTTCCATCTAGTTACAGGTTACTCTCCCTTAATCCTTCACTAGTTGATGAATTGACTAACTCAAATCAACTGTTGGTCAAACCCACTCTCTCTGAATGTGAATCCAATGAGTCTACACCTCACCCATCATAGGTCGAGGAAATAGTTGACCCGATTTCAACTTCAGTTAATCGTACGTTTCCCGTAGAGAGTGAGTATGATACCACTCAAGTTCTTTTCATTTCTTCAGATTCCAATGAGCTAGGGGGAAATCCTCTTGTTCCATAAAGACAGAAGGAAAATCCTCCTATTATCATAAATCAAGGGGATAATTATCATGTTCTTATGGTAGCCCCTCCAAGTAGTCTGGTCAATTCCTTTGATTGGAATCGACAGGCAAGATTTTGTCTTCCTTTTTATGTGCCTTTCTAGATCATAGTACTAGTTTATAATATGATTGTATCTGGCACTATTATAGATGAAGGTGCATCAGTGAGTATCCTTTCCTCTACTGCTTGGAAAGCACTCGGTTCGCTACCACTTGTGCCAGTTACCCAAAATATGTTGGCTTTTAACAGAGGAACTAGTCAACCATTAGGGATCCTTCCTCAGTTCCCTATTACTTTGGGAGGAAAAATCATTTATTTGAATGTGATGGTAGTCCTAGGCCCTTTAGATTACAATTTACTTCTTGGGCATGACTATGTTTATGACATGGGAGCTATTGTTTCAACACTCTTTCGAGTGATGTGTTTCCCGCATGAAGGCATAATTGTCACCATTGACTAGCCCTCATTTCTCGGTCCAAATATGGCTTCTAGTCAACCATACTCCCTAAGTGGTCCTTTTGTACCAATGGTATCATCCCCACCATGGGTTAATTATGTGGCAACCTGTTCCATGGCTACATCGACTGACGATCAATTTAGTGATGTTGTACATTATGTACTGGGGGCATTGGAACTAGATCTCTCTAATGGATTCCTTGCTACGGATCCCTTCCAAATCATTGTTCTCCCATCTGATAAGAACCTCTTGGAAGTCATGACTTCTTATGGGTTGTGAAAACAAAGGGTATGAGGATAGTTCCATGTCTTGTGTCAACCTCGTTAAAAAATGAAACAAAGGTAAATGAGGATAGTTCTTTTACTGTGTCAACCTCATTAAAAAATGAAATAGGTCCTAGAGCATAGTTCCTTGTCTTGTGTCAAGCTCGTTCAAAAAAAAAAATGAAACAAGGAATATGAGGATAGTTCCTGGTCTTGTGTCAACCTCGTTAGAAAATGAAACCAAGGAGTATGAGAATAGTTCCTTGTCTTATGTCAAGCTCATTAAAAAATGAAACAAGGAATATGAGGATAGTTCTTTTACTGTGTCAACCTCATTAAAAATTGAAACAGCTCCCATGAGCATAGTCCCTTGTCTTGTGTCAAGCTTATTCAAAAAAAAAAATTGAAACAAGGAATCTGAGCAGAGTTCCTTGTCTTATGTCAAGCTCATTAAAAAATGAGACAAGGTCCCCTGGATAAAAGTACCAAGTCGAGTCTTTGATTAGATCTCATAAAATCCCAGTCAAGTCTTTCACTTGATCTCATAAATGAACCTTCATTCCTTCCACCTCATAGGATCAAGTAGTCTACTTAGGTGAATGTAATGAAGCTTGGGGGGCATGCACCTAGTGGTAAAGTTAATTTTCCTTGTAGGTTATGTGAAGGGACTCACCCCATTCACCTTTGTCCCTATCTGGACAAAGCCAGGAAGGTGTTGGATAACCATCCTGCTTCACCGTAGTGACTTCCATCTGGTTATAGGAGACTCTACCTTTCATCATGCTGGGGGCATGTAAACTAATTTCAAGCATAGTTCTTCATTTTAAGCTTGTGTAAAAATGAAACTAAATCCAAGCATATTTTTTTGTTTCAAGCTTGTGTAAACATGAAACTAAATCCAAGCATAGTTCCCTATGGTTCAAGCTTGTCTAAAAATGAACCCATTTCCATTTTAACCCTCGTGATTGCCATTCTATCAACCTTTTACGTTAGATGAGCCTTAGTTTTTCTCCTTCCATCGTCACTATCTACTTGGTCGATCATATGCTTTCACTTGGTTGTTTTACCCCTTTTAAGGAAAAACTGCAATGAGTGGTCTTATTAGTCAGCCTCTTCATATAAATCAACATGTTTTGAGAAATTCCAACATCACCGGAACCAGTTTCTATCCTAGACACCACTCCTTCCTCAAAGTGGAGTCCTCTTTAAGTCGTTTTCAGACTCTCGAAATATGAAAATATTACCGAGCGCTTGTCCTTTTCAGCTCGTTAACAGATTGGAAATGACATCTACCCAGTATAAGTTTAACCATTTTCCGGACTGAGATAGGTTACTTACGAAAAATGAATACGTTGATTGAACAGGGTCAATAGGTTCTCTCACATATTTTTTTATGCTTTTTTGGGCTTGAGAGACAAATATATGAAAAAGAACACTTGTGGAGTTTTGTTTTTGTCCCTTTCCAAACTCTCTAAACATGAAAAGGACCGAGTTATCTTTGTTGTTAAACTCGTTAAAACATCAAATAGTGACAAACTTTTCCATCTAGAAAAGACGAAGTTTCACCTTCGCTAGACTCATTAAAACATCACATAGCGATGGATTCACCCAAAGGGTGGAATTATACAACAAGCATATGTTATCCTCCTCAAATGTGACAAAAATAAAGAGGTATTGATTAGCAATGACTGGGGAAAATTGTAAAAATGGGTAAACCATTTTATGGTAGCAGGTCGCTCTTGAACATGACACTTTCACTTCATCTTCGTGACTATTTGGGTTGGGTTATCTGCTTGACGGTTATCATACTTATGGTCTATCACACCATCCATCACTTTTGTTTTGGGTCAATGCTGGCAATTCATTCAAACTATTTGGGTTGGGTTATCTACTTGATGGTTGTCATACCTATGGTCTATCACACCATCCATCACTTTGGTTTTGGGTCAATGCTACCAATTCATTAAGTGTCACTGATATGTTCAAGAGAAGTCAATCAGTAAAATTCATCCTTTGTAATACCATAAACCTTCATTTTCATGACCGCCATTCCTGAACCTTGTGTCATCAGTCAAATTTAGTCTCCAAAATCATTACACTCATTTCGTGTCGTTGATGTGGGATACATCAAGGCCCTCTTGCGATGAATCGCTTCTTGTGGTCATCAGCACATTATCCAAGAAGTTGACTTAGAAATACCCCTCCAATACCTTGAGGCTTGCATACATCAATGGCAAGTTTCTCACTTCTGATGATATGTTGACATCACTGGCCTTTGGCTGAAATACTTTGTATGGTATTCGACATCAAAACATCCATTCACACCATGCGGAATGTATTGCAATACCTTGAGGATCATTATCATTATCGGTGATTTCTCTCGTGTCTGTTAATGGATTACATCATTGGCTGGTAATCAGACGGTGTCTTCCCATGTTTGACTTCAGATCACATATTCAAATGGTTAGAATCGTACTTGAGCAAACAATTGAATGAGATAGAAGACCCTCGATCTAGTTTCATCCATCTGGGCTGCGATTTCAGGAAATGTACCAAATCATTCGTAAAATGGCTTTACATTGATGGTCATTATGATCATGTTTCTATATCTGTAGACAACTATCTATGTACTTGTAATGAAAGTTTATATGCTAAGCATGGGTATGACTTCCCTCAGCAATTCATGAAAAAATCAAAATATCATGATATATGTATTGTAATTAATGCAGGTCACCTTCCACTTCAAAACCTCCTCATCACATCGTAAAGCATTTCATTCGACATTAACATTTTTTTCGACTTCATGCTTTAGGGGGTAGCTGTTATAGATAAATTTGGGCACAACACTCACATCATTCATATCAATTTTTTAGGGATCATCAAACCCTAATTTCAGTTGCTACATACTCTAAACAAGTCACCTTTTTGAATGCCTCCTTCTCAGATAGTTCCATGACTTGAAGACATCCTGAAATGACCTCTAGAGGGACTAACGCAGGTAGGCCCATGTAAGGGTGCGTTGCAGAGAAGTTGATTCGATGCCAAGGTGCTCTACAGAGCACTTAAGGCCTCTTTCACCTCGCTAGGCGAGATTGAGCGAAATTCACATAGGGTTTGGGGAATATTCTTATCTCTTCGAGTCATCTAGAAGTTTCCCTCACTTATCAACTCCTATGAGATCGAGAATGGATGAGGAATGAGTTAAGATGCATCCTATCCTCTAATCCCTTCCTCCATGGAACTAATTCTAAGTATGGAAGGCCATTCAATACCCCCATTTATGACATAACCGCCTTCATCCTCCTATAACTTGAACACTCATCTAAGTGATCAGGGGTTGGACTTTGAATAATTGTAAGGAGATAATGTTAGTTTGAGAATTGATACTATTGTAAGTTTCATTATGCTGTCGGAACGTCATGCTTATGATGCGATGTGGATGGAACCAAAGATGGAGGAGTGACTTCGAATCAAACATGATGGTTGTAATTCCTTTCTCTATTCAATAAAGTATTTGAAACTTTTTCCCATATGTTTGTATTGATATATGATGCTTATATGTGTGAATGCATCTGATTCCATTTACTTGTATTCAATAGATCTTCTGCTTTGATCGGTTCTTTGTCTTCTGTTTGTGTTTACAGGTACTTCTCAAGCGTGCTAAGTACAGGAAGGAGTGACAGGATTGATACAAAGGGGACAAGAGGAAAGCAGAACTACAATTAGGTCTTCTCATATTCTTTGTCTTATCCATTGCTTATAGGAAAAGGCTAAAGTGCTTTAAATTTTTGTTCTAGATATGGCTACTTATCTAGGGAATTAGTATTTATCTGTAGATACCAAGTTATCCAAAGTAATAATACTTGGCTCGCATAGTCACATTGACTTGCTTTTGGCACATAGGGACAAACATATTACTAGCAGGATGGAAGTAGGGCCACCCATTTCCCCCTTGTGGGGGTTGATGAGCCTGGGAAACCATGTTTTCTTGAGGCTGTGTAGGGAATGGATGAGTTAGAAAGTGATCTATTGAGTAGTATGTGGTGGTGCAAGATGCCGGTAGACTTCATCCATTTGAGGGCACTCATGAGTCAAATGTGCACGTTGAAAAATATTACAAGGAAACTTAATCTTGCAATGTCATTTAGTGGTGACCCCTCCTTGATTAGATGGATTTGGTTGAGTCTCATGAGGATGTTTATTATTTTTATTCTTTTTACGGCCAGGTTGTTGAGTGTTCTTGGGTGGTGTGGACTTCACTTTGAGAACATCGACAAGTTGCTCAAAAGAGGGAACTTTTTTAGAGACAAAAGCACTTGTTGGGGCTTGAGATGTAACAATCAATTTCTTGAGTTGGGAAACAAGTTGGCTCACAAAACCAGATACGAAACCAATCACACCAACAAAGAGTGGTGCCAGGGTAGGTTTGGGGGGGTCTATAGAATGGTGTGGAGCATTAGGAATTAATTCATAAAGTGTGTCTAACTAAGAGTAAATTAGATCTAGTTTCTGGGTAGATAATATAATATGTTCCTCAGTAACAAACCTGAACATAGACACATCCTTGGCTATAGGAGGTAACAACAATTGAATGAACCATTTTTGAATAATCTCGTTAGGAAGCTTGGTTCAAACTAACTTATTATGACATCACCACTCATGAATATGATTAGAAATGAGAGTGGAATTATCTTATTTAAAGTTGGACAAGAGGTCAATATAATTGTCATATCTCATAGGTAACTGAAAATGAGTCAAGAATGTCTGGGCCAAGGAAGAAAAATTAATATAATATGTTGTATCCAGTTCAATACTCAATTTAGTATCATCTCCAGTCAGGGTATATTGGAATAGATATAGTTTAATCGAATCATCCACCAAAGAGTTTGATGAGCACCAAAGTTGGTAGGTGGTGATATGTGTTGATGGGTTTTATCCAGGCTTCCCTTCAAACTTGGGGATGTCATATGGTAATTTTGCTAACATGGGTGGCCACCAAGGATAATGATAGAGGGGTTCATTCGTCAGCTTAGCTAAATCCATAAGAATAAGAGAGGATAGGAAAGGATTATGTAGCTAACTGAATTGGTCATAGGAAGTAGAGTCCCTTGACCAACTGTGAGGTCCCCCCATTGTTATAGAGGACTAATTGCTTATGCGTAAAAAATAAATCTCCCTAGATTCAATGACTAACTCTAGTAATGAACCTCAAAATAATTGGTACCTTTCCTTGACTTATAAATAAAACATGAAACATGTAGTACGTGAAGAATCACTTACCTATTAGCGATGTGCTTATAAAAGTCATTTCAGTGCTTTCCATAACCGAATTTTACTCAATGTCTTATAGGCTTTCCCAATGCTTTCCATATATTCTCCATGATGCTCCAAAAGGGATCTGCATAGACAAAATCATTTAGAGGGATCAAATCATCTCACATATGAAATCAAAGGTAAATGATTCCTAAATTAAGATACAACATATACTTGAATCAATAATCAGTTATAAACCATGCGAGTGATCAAGGAATCTATAAAATAACATCAAAATAGACACAATTAGGAAAGAACAACTACTTTGTATTAAATTCAAAGGAGAACAAGCTTACAATCTGGTTGCCTTGATGTGACAAGCCTCTTCCAATGGTCCTCGTTCCTTCCTTTGATGAAAAACTCTTCAGACCCAAAATCAACATCATAATTTTACAAATCTAGGTCTCTCTTTATCCTCTAGTCTTGTACTCAATTTATAGGCAAGAGGAGGAGGTTTCTAGTTCATCTTCTCAAGGGATATTATGATTAAGAGGAGGAGATTAGTTCCATGAACCAAGGGATGAGGCACTGAAATGTAGTAGTTCGAGGTTTCTAATTTGGATAAGATTCCTCCATCAAAGCCTCTAGAATTTTATTTTCTATTTTACTTGCATGAACATGATTGTGTAATTTATAGTGGAAGACACCGCGTAGAATTGCATAGGCCATTATGGTAAAAGTTGCACATGCACAGGTAATGGCTAGGAAAATTGTGCTGATACTCAAAAATGGGTTTTAAGCAGTGCAACTCAAAATTCCTTGTCCTTGGTATTTGTTTACTTCAAGATTCATAAGGGATTCACTTGAGAGACTCATCAGATGGTGAGAGATCCAAATTGACAATCATGGTGACAAAATTTAGTGTAACATATTACACCCTAAAGTGCAAAGCCAATTTTTTTTTTTTTTTTTTTTTTTTTTAATGATTGAAGCGCTTTATCATTTCAAAGGTTTGAATTAGAGAAAAATTGGTTGAAGACTTGAAACAAACAATCAAGGATTACCATATCATGCTTTCATATAAATATCATTGAGGCAAGAATTCCCATACTCAGAGTACAAGTATATCAAAGAATCAATATGGAAATAGATCTGAAGATCCATGTCAACAGAAGACAAAATATGGATGCAACCATCAATGGATTTATGTTTACAATCATGAATATTTAATAACTCCATGTAGCCTAGATGGATGAAACTAGATCTAGGGTCTTGATCTCCATCCCTTGATGTACAAATCTAACCATGTGAGTAATGTCTTGAAGTCGAACATGGTAGGAACCACCTAATTACTAGTTAGTGATGTAAACCATTAATAGGTGCAAGAGAAACCACCAATAATGAAAATGTTTCTCAAGGTACCCCAGTACAATCTATGAAGTGTGAAAAGATTTGTTGAAGTCGAATACTCATAGAATCATTTGATCGAAGGTCAATGATGAGAACCTGTCATTGAAGGTGAGAAACCTACCATTGAGGCATGCAGGCTCCAAGGTACCAAAGGAGGTTTCTAACTCAAATTATTGGATAATGAGCTGATATTGATAGGAAGAAACCCATCGTAGAAGGGCCTTGATGTATTCTCCATCAACAAAATGAAATAGGTATTAATTTTTGAAGAACAAAATGGAGTGATTCAAGACTGACTCAGGGATGACCGACATGATTGAAGCTTATGATTTGTACGTAATTTTCACTGAGATTGAACTTCTCTTGAACATATTTACGACACAAAATTTTGACTTGGCAGCATTTAACTTAAAAATAGGACCAGAAACCAGTTTGAAGACTCTCAATGAGATATGACCAATTCAGAGTTAAATGGATTTCCAAATCTAGACATAAAGGTGACAAAGTGTTATGTTGAAGAGTGACATACTGTCTTCTTAAAATACAAAACAAATGTTCCTCTCCAAATTTCCCCCACCATTAATGGAAAGAACCTCTTTATTTTTACACAAGCTTAAGGAGGACAACATGTGGTTGTCTTGTAAGTTCATCCTTCAGATGAATCCTTCTAAGTATTTTTAATGAACCCTAGGAAGGAGTGGTTTAGTCTCATCATGATTTATAAGTCCTGCACTATTTACATTTTATGAGTCCAATGAAGGGGTAACTCGATGTGGTTTTCAAATTTAAAGAGTTTGAAAAAGACACAAAAAGAAAACTCATTTAGTTCTTTCAACGTAAAATTTTAACGAGCCCGAAGAAAGTAAAGCTTAGTGTTTTTCATATTTAGGGAGTTAGGATAAAAAATATAAGTAAACTCTAAAATGTCCTTTTTCATAAATTTAGTCTCTCTAGCTCAGAAAAGGGTAAAATAATGTAGGATAGAACTCTATTGACCATGATTAGTCAACGTATACCTTTTTTGTAAATAGTCCACATGATCTGTAAAAGGGGTAAACTTATATCAAGTAGACATTTTTCGTCTCTTTTAACGAGTTTGAAACAAACAAGGATACTTGACAATGTTTTCATGTTTCGAGAGTCAGAAAAGAGCTTAAAGGTAACTCCAAGGTCTCATTTTTTTCGTAATTTTTACCAAGTCCAAAAAAATGATAAAAGTGTACTCATATCACCAACTTTCAATTTAATTAACAAGCAGGAAAAGACAGAAATAAATCAAAATTTTCATGTGTGTTTTACGAGCATGAAAAGATAAAAAAAGAAGCTCGAGATTTTCATGGGTTTAATGAGTCTTGAAAATAATAATTGAAATGGACTCGAGTTAGGTTTCATTTTTACACAAGCTTGAAACAGAGAAAAGTTATGCTTGAGAGTGGTTTCATTTTTACACAAGCTTGAAACAAAGAGGAAACTGTGCTTGAGAGTGGTTTCATTTTTACACAAGCTTGAAATAAAATGTAAACTATGCTTGAGATAATTTTTCATGCCCCCAGCATACATACATAGGCACATGCCCCCCAAGCTTTGTTTCATGGCCCTGAGTAAACTACTGGTTGCTAATAGGCAGATGAAATGAAGGTTCATTTATGAGATCAGGTGAAAGATTCGACTCAATTAGGGGAGGATTTGTTTCAATTTTTAACGAGCTCGACACAGGAAAATAATTATGCTCATGGAAATTTGTTTCATTTTTTAACAAGCTTGACATAAGAAAATGAACTCTGCTTATATCACCTTGTTTCATTTTTTAATGATCTTGTCACAAGAAAAAGAACTATGCTCAAAGGGACCTGTTTCATTTTTTAACGAGGTTGACACAATAAAAGAATTATCCTCATGGGAAACTATTTCATTTTTTAACGAGCTTGACACAATAAAATAAACTATGCTCATGGATACCTGTTTCATTTTTTAATGACATTGACACAATAAAAGAACCATCCTCATGAAGACCTACTTCATTTTTTAACGAGGTTGACATAGTGAAAGAACCATCCTCAGAAGAATTTGTTTCATTTTTTAAAGAGGTTTACACAGTAAAAGAACCATCATCATATAGACATGTTTAATTTCTTAATGAGGTTGACATAGTAAAAGAACCATCCTCATAGAGACCTATTTCATTTTTTAACAAGGTTGACATAGTAATAGAACCACCCTCATAGAGACATGTTTCATTTTTTAACGAGGTTGACATAGTAAAAGAACCATCTTCATGGTTGTTGTTTCATTTTTTAATGAGCTTTATACAGGAAAATAACTATGCTCATAGGGACCTATTTCATTTTTTTAACAAGGTTGACATAGTGAAAGAACCATCCTAATGGGGACCTGTTTCATTTTTTAATCAGGTTGGCACAGTAAAAGAACCATCCTCATAGGGACCTATTTCATTTTTTAACGAGGTTGACATAGTGAAAGAACCATCCTCATGGGGACCTATTTCATTTTTTAACAAGGTTGACATCGTAAAAGAACCATCCTCATAGAAAATTGTTTCACTTTTTAATGAGGTTGACACAGTAAAAGAACCATCCTCATAGGAACTTGTTTCATTTTTTAATGAGGTTGACACAGTAAAAGAACCATCCTCATAAGAAATTGCTTCATTTTTAAATGAGGTTGACACAATAAAAGAACCATCCTCATAGGAACTCATTTCATTTTTTAATGAGATTGACACAGTAAAAAATCCATCCTCATAGAAACTTGATTATGGCTTCCAAATGAAAGTAACACATGTCAAGGGACATACCTCGATCATGGCTTCCAAGAGGTCTTCATCAGAAGGAAGAATAGTTCTCTGGAAAGAGCACATGTGAATAGAATTAAAAGGGGTAAGAAAATTGATTTCAAATTTCCCCATAGGGTACACCATGTCAGTTATCAGATCTAAATCAAAATAAGTCGAGAAAACAGTGAGAGGCTCACTTGCATCGGTAACCAGAAACATGGGAAAAGTTTCCACATAATTAACCTGTGGTGGGGTAGGTAATAGTTCCATATAAGGGACATTTAGGGATGTTAGATGATTGGTAGTCGAATCAAGATCAACAAGCGAAAGCTAGTCAACAATGACAATGTAACTTCCATATAAGGAACATTTAGGGATGTCAGATGATTGGTAGTCAAATCAAGATCAATGAGTGAAAGCTAGTCAAAAGTCACAATGTTTCCATTGTGAGGGAAAGGCATCACTTGAAAGAGTGTGGACATGACATATTTCATGGCATAGACGTAGTCTCGCCCAAGGAGAAATTGAAATCCTAGGGGCCTTGGACTACCACACGATCGATACCTAATTTTTTTTCCTTCTAGAGTAATAGGTAACTTAGGAAGGATCCCTAAAGGCTCACTAATGGTTCTGTTAAAAGATAACAGATTTTGTGTAACAAACACAAGATGAGGGGAACCCAAATCTTTCCAAGTGTTTGAGGATAAAATATTGACAGAAGCACCTTCATTGACGTTTTTGCAATGCACATTCTTACCATATGATTTCATAATGATTTAGAAGGGGGTGGAAGAAGGAAGACAAGGCTCTATCATTCTACTCCAATCAAAGGAAATGGCTTTATTACTTAGAGGGGGTTCAATGGAAATAGGTGAAATTCCCCCATGTGTAGAAGAATATGAGGTAAAAAGAAAAAAATTGAGCGGTACTAATTTAACACTCTAAAGGAAGAATGGGATCGACAAAATGTGGAATCGAGCTGACCACTTGATCAACCAATGGTTCATCAACATGAGTGATATGGATTTCACTCTCCAATGGAAGAGTCGGATTGACCGTACTTGGAATTAGATCAATCACTTCATCAACCGACGGTAGGTTGGGAGAAATTTTACAGTAACTAGTTGGAAGTTGTTGTTATGAAATAGTAAGATTTTCTAAAAATTTTGAGGCTTCATCCATATGAGGGAAAAGGTGACTATGATGAATCCCTTTGCATAACCTACAAGGAAAGCTAAGTTTACCCTTTCTCCCAGGAACCTGACAATCACTTGTCAATGGATCAATAGTAAGTTCATAATAATTTTCTGACCATACTTCCAAGACCTTATGAAAAGCAGGACAATTGATAAGGAAGTGGTCACACTTACAAAGCTTGCAAGGGTATTTGGGCTTGAAATGCATGTTGGATGTTTCCTCAACATTACTAATACTTACAACCATGGTTGGTTGGTTGACTACTTTCTTATATTTCTTCTTCTTCTTCTTCGCTTTCGTCTTGTTCATAGTCACCTAGTTACTAGCATCAAGGATTTTACCAAGAGAATAAGAAGAAAAGGAGGAAGACATTCCAGGTGAAGAAGGTAAAGGGTTAACCAATGGTCAGTGTTATTGAGGCAAAGAAATTGGTTGAGGTGAAAAACTCGGTTGAGGTGGTACAATTTGAGTATTTGGGACTAAATAAGTTGAAAACAACCACAACGGTAAACCTATCGTGAATCCAGGAAGTGAAAGCATAGCCATATAATGAGGACATAAATTTCCAAAATTAGGAAAAGAACTAGAATTATCATTAACAAGGATTCCTTGATTTGTAACTTCCGATTTTTTTTCATTAGATTCAACTCAAATAAGTTTGATTAAGAATTTAAATAATATTTACAATCCACACCTAAGGTTTGTAAAAAGTAAAAACAAGCAAATAACACACGCTAGTAAATCTAAGGAGTCAAACCCTACAAACAAACTTTTCACAGTGAAATCACTAGTTGGTGATGAAAACCAACGTCGCAGAGAGCAATGTGAAAATTGAATATAGATAGAGGGGGTGGAACCAGTTATGCTGACAACCTTCTTAATGAACATGATTTGGTGCAAGTAACTTCACTTATGCCATCTTGAGTGAAGAATACCCTCCAAAAAGGTCCAAGTGAGTATAGCCAACAACTGTTCCAAGTACAACAAAGACTTCCCCTCTGCTGTCACCTTGGGTAATAGCCCTAATATTATGGTCTCTAAGGTTACCAATTACAACAATTTAACCTCAGGGGATAGTCGCAGATTGGACATACACACAAGGGAAGAGTAAAAGTTCCATCCCCTTGAAAGGTCCTCAACATGGTTAATCTGAGGTTTACCTTCAAGTGACTTCCAAGCACCTTTTGGCACCATTTCTAATACGTGTAACTCACTCTTATGTAACCAATGAAGTGGGGTTTCTCACTCCATTAGGTCTGATATGATCTCGTTCTTAGCTCCAATTTGAGAGGATATTCCTAGAACCAAACTGTGATAAATGGATTTACTCCATATCACAAGATTCTAGTGTTTGTTTGCAACTTTGGAAAGTTAACTCGCTTCCCTATTCCAAAGCCCTACAACCTTATCTAATGTAGGTGTAATGAGCCCAAGAAATAATAAAAATTCTAATTGATTTTATTGTTTTTGTTTTTGTTTTTGTTTTTAAGTTGTTACTTACTCAATGGGTAAATGGATGTAAAACTGATGGTGTTATGACCTGAATCAAAACTTTAATGCAATTGAACATGATATTTTTATCTTTTAATTTCGATGAATTCTAGGTAAAGTAAGGAGAGAGGTTCTTCTTTAAAATATCAACTTCAGAATGAACCACTTCTAATTTTCCAATGCAATTCAAAGCCCTAAGTGCCAAACCATGCAATGTAATCTATGCACAATTTCTGTTCATGTTATGAAAATGACAATTGTAACTATGAAAATGTAATCTAAGCAAGAGAATTCTTCAAAACAAACACAAAATGATTTCAAATCAGCGAAAGAACAACAAGATTATTTTCCTTCACCAATGTAAATAAAGAACCAAATGAGTGTAAGTAAAGGAAATTAGGTGAAAATTCCATAGATCAAAAGTGATGACACTCAAAGGCGATTAACACTCAGACACAATTTAGCCCCTTGGAAATTGAGGGGATTTTTTTTTGTAAAAATGAAAGCAAAAACATGCAAAAATTCTTAAGAAACTGAGACAAACCTCTGATTAATTCCCAAGGGAAATAAAATTAATAATTTCTCAAAAAGAAAATTCAAAACACCCAATCAAATTGACGGAAACTCTATAATACTATAAACAAGCTTAAGAAATCATAAATATGGACTTAAATCAGAGAAACCTTAGCTTTTTCAAAAAAAAATTATAGGATTGCGTAGGTCACTAGTTTAATTTAGTGCGCATATGAACTGGTGCTAAGGACTAAGTGCGCAAATATGCACTCTGTTTCTAAAGATAAAATACACAGTCCGAGAAAATTTTAGAAAAAATAACAAACGAAGGTCTCAAACTAGAAATTTCAATTCTTAAGAGGGTCTAAAGGTGTCAAGGGTCATAGCAAGATAGAATGGAGCATTCTCATTTGTTGTGTTGTGCTATATTCTTTCCACAACTAGCCCGCCTAGTTAACCCGGGGGTTAGAGGTGGGGCGGAGACCCTCCGCATAATGAGGGGGTCACAAGCAGTTTGAGGGGGTAGGTAGCCCCCCTCTATGGGGTCTACGAAAGTGCTCTGGGTAATTTTTTTTTGGACCCTATATTAAGTTGGGTGAACCTACCTATGTTTTTGTGCATGGTTTTCGCACATGGTTTTAGACGCGATGGTTTTCAGTCCATGGTATTGGACGCTTCGACATGTATAAATATGTATTGTAACATTGAAAGGAATATAATGAAAAATCAATCTAGTAGTCCCGGTTTTTGGATCTAGGGGAAAATATCTATGTACATGTGTTTTATGTGTTATGCTCTCACATTGTTTATTTTCTGTGATTTAGAATTCGTATGCAAGTAATTTCTGTATGGGGCTAAAACCTACATCTGGTATCAGAGTTGTTTTGGCTTCAAGGGGACACCTTTGTTGTTGAGGGGTTTTGCTCGGGCTTGTGTTAGACCATGTTCAGTGGGAGATCTATAGGATCGATTCTAGTGGTGAAAGAAGATGGTGAGTAGTGGAAAGATAGAGATCGAGAAATTTAATGGTCAGAGTTTTGAGTTGTGGAAACTCAAGATTGAGGATCTGTTGGTGGATAAAGATCAGTGGATCACAGTAGATCCACATATTAAACCAACGAGAGTGTCCGATGAAGAATGGAAGAAGTTGGATCGGAAGGCAAAGAGCATAATACGATTATGTGTCTCAGGTTCAATATTACTCAATATATCAGGTGAAGCTACGTTGAAGGCTTTGAGGGACATGTTAGGGACTTTGTACCAATCTAAGTATCTGGTCAATAAATTTTTTCTACGGAAAAGCTGTATAACCTGAGGATGAAATATGGACACTTGGTGATGAAGCATTTGAATGAATTTAATACTGTGGTAAGTTAGTTATCGTCTGTTGATATTCAAATTTCATATGAAGATAAGTGCATTAGTTTGTTGTGTTCTCTACCAGATTCGTGGGATAGTCTGGTTATTGCAATAGGTAGCAATGAAACTGCCTTGCAGTTTTATGAAACAGTCTCATCCTTGATGACAGAGGAGATGAGATAGAAAAATATGGAGAGCAAGAATGGTGATGCCTTGTCTCTATGAGGACGGTCCCATAATAGAAACAAAAATAAGTCATCGAGTGGGAGATCTAAATCTAGAGGGAGATCTAAATCTCCAGGAAAACCTGTAAAGGTGGTGTGCTAGAAATGCAGAAAGGAAGGGCACTACAAAAGGGACTATAAATCTAAAGCTCTTGACAAAGGAAAGGGATCTGATGATGCTCCTTCTGCAGAGGTGAAAACAACCTCAGATGAAGGTGGGAATGTGTACCTGGCTTCTTCAAGTACACATGTAGATCATGAGGCATGGTTGATTAACTTAGGTGCATCCTTTCACTTCACTCCGCATAGAGAGTGGTTCTGCGAGTATGAGAAATATGATGGTGGTGATGTCTTATTGGGGGGTGACAGGAAGGCTAGAATCATTGGTCGCGGAAAAGTAAAATTGAAGTTGCAAGGTGGAAGGATTAGAACACTTTTGGGTGTTCCGCATATTCCTGCATTAGCTAGAAATCTGATTTATGTAAGCAAGATGGACGCTACAGGGGTAAAAACATTGTTTAAGAAAGATACCTGCAAGATGGTTCGGAGAGCACTGGTATTGATGTGGGGAGCTTGGATTGGAACTCTATACAAGCTACAAGGTGGCACTATTATTGATGGGTGCAAAAGTTCTATGGTTCCTGAAAGTGGAGTATAAAATATAGTTGTCTTTGGAGAAAATACCATGCTATGGCATCAAAGGCTTGGACGTATTGGAGAGAAGGGCCTTCGAATACTTCATGGTAAAGATATGGTAGAAGGTATGACTAATAGCTCTCTGGATTTTGATTTCTATGAAAATTGTGTATATGGGAAGCATAATCGGGTGAGTTTCCCCTTTGGTGGTAAGAGGGTGAAACAGATATTAGAGCTTGTGCACAGTGATGTGTTTGGACATGTGAAGTTTCCATCACTAGGTAAGTCTAGTGGCTTATAGGGGCCTGACCCAGGTTCAAAGTTAAGTTAGCCAAACAAATCTTGGTACTACTAGCCCTTTCAGAAATAGTCCGCAGAGCGTGGACTGAGGTCTCACCCGAAGAAGTATGGGAGGGTGTTAGAACCAGGTTTCCCCACCCTGGAGATGTCTGATGAGTTCAAGTGGTCCGTGGTTCAGCCCTGCGTGCAAGTCGCTTCACATATTTTTCCGTACCTCGTAGCCTGATATACTACTTTTGCGTAGCCCTACTCAGGTGCTGAATGCCGTGCTTCTGCGTTATTACCCAAGTCCTTACTAATATTCCAATGTTAGTTGATTATTTTAGCCTACTTGCATGCTTTAATTTATACTTAACCACATAAACCATTCATACAGGTGCACGTAGTAAATAAACAATATATTTGCAAATTATATCAAACATGCATTAACCCAAGAACATATACATGGAATTATGATAAAACTTATTTTTATTAATTTCTTCTTTGGTTACAAAATTGAATTCACCCTGCGCACTTAGCTGCAAACTAGTAAGCCTCTGCGCACTCAGCTGCAGAGCCTTCTCCTACTCTACGACCCAAATATACACTTAATTCCTTAGCCTCTCTATCTATTTCTCTACTTTCTCCTTTTTTTTTTACACTTAGAGCCTCACTCTATTTCTACAATCCCATTGTCCGGGGACCATGGGTAGGTCTATCCAGCCGACATTACATTACAAAACTAGGGCAGACAACCCTATGACTCTATCATACTCTTCGCGCTTTGTGCCCGCAGTTCACGGAGCTTTATAACAAGATTGGGTCAAAACTTGGGCTTTGAGCCCAAAAAATTGCCTTGGGGGGGTTTCCATGCCCAACAGGCCCCCCAACACAAACATCGTGACTCACCCTCGAGTCACTTTGTCAGCGCGACAATATTTGCACGGAGTCCCTCCAACTGTTCTCGAATTGCATAGAGGTCAACAATACACTGAGCTGCTACTTGCTAGATCTGTTGCATGCGTTGTTCTTTGACCTCTGTATCTAAACTGCTTCTCTACATCTGTACCAGTATTTGCAGCATATTTTTATAGTCCCATGCCTTTGTGTGGATCCTTAAAGTGCGAAGACTATGATTCCGCTAGTTTGTCAGATAGCTAGGCCACCTGTGTAGGGTTTCAAGCAGCTTCCATTCACCTTGCCTGGGAAAGGCTCTCCATTTAGTTTGACTAGCTATACTGCGCCTTTGTTTGTGACCTCCTTAACCATGTATGGTCCCAGCCAATGCATTCTGAATTTTTCCAGGACTTTTTCAAACTTACTTTCATACAACAGCACTAAGTCATTTACCTTGAAGGTGCACAACTTAATATGGCGATCGTGTCAGGCCTTTTCATGTTACTTTTGTACCTGTTGATGAAAACCATCCAGGAACTGTTCCTCCTCAAGTTCTTCCAATTGTGCGAGCCTTTCTTCTAGAGCTTTGCGGTCTGTCATACTTGTGAGCGATGTTATTCGCAGACTAGGTACAATATACTCTATTGGCATGACAGCTTCCATGCCATAAACTAACTGGAAAGGTGTTTGTCCCATCATATTCTTGCGTGTTGTCCTATAAGCCCATAACACTGTAGGTATGTGCAAGTCCCAATCGCTTTGTTACACATTGCACACTTTGGTTAGCGCAGTCTCCAGTATTTTTTTTAACACTTCTACTATCCCATTGGCTTGTGGGCGATATGGTGTGCTTTTCTGATGATACACTTGGAACTCTTCTGGGAGTGCGCTGATGGTTTCATTTAAGAAATGTGTACCACAATCACTCATTAAGATTTTTGAACATCCAAATCAGGTCAGCATGTGTTCAAACAAACATTTCGTAGTTGTGGTGACCGTGCAATCTTTGACCGGCTACGCTTCCACCCAACGCGTTAGGTACTCCATCACGGTGATGATGTATCATGCGCCTATTTTTCCCTAGGGTTTGATAGGTCCCACAAAGTCGATTGCCCACTTTTTGAAGTGTTGCAGCATCATTTGTGGATTCAAAGGCATCTCTTCCCTTCACAATGGTTT
The DNA here is from genome assembly GCA_000404065.3 of Pinus taeda. Taxonomy (NCBI): domain Eukaryota; kingdom Viridiplantae; phylum Streptophyta; class Pinopsida; order Pinales; family Pinaceae; genus Pinus; species Pinus taeda. The sequence goes on along the minus strand of APFE031534508.1, from coordinate 60,844 downwards.
ACCGGTTCTTTGACATATATCACAGGTCTTACAATGCGCTTTTGAATCTTGATGAAGGGTTGGCCACCAAAACCCTGCGCAGAGAATATTTTGTGTTGTTTCTCATCCTACATAGTGTCCTCCTGCGGTGCCCTTATGTGCTTCCGCAAGGATCTGACTTTGTTCAAATTCAGGTATGTACCTTCGCAGTATCTCATCATGTCCCATTTTGTATAGGTGCCCCGCGATGATAGAAAAATCCACCGCGCGCACCACCAATTCCTTATTCTGTTGAATGGAGTATTCCTTTGGCACAGTCACTGTTGGTCACTTTAATTGCTTATTAATTAAACAGTCGAGTGCCACATAAATTGTCAACTCGGGAAATTCTGATTATTTCAAAGGTGACTACGTACTGTATGTACTCAATTTTAATAGCATTAAAAAGTTGTAGTATAAACAATTCACACTCTGTTAAACCTCTACTCTGTGTTACAGTAATTATAGTCTATTGCAGAAATTGAATAAGAACAGATAATTAATTAAAGAGAGTAAATCTACAAAATGAAGCAATGGTTGTCCTGTAACAAAGGATCAGAACCCTATCCCTAGAGTAGGAGCATTCAGTACCTGCCTCTGTTATCCAGTTCACCAATACACTCTGTAAATCCTAATCATCGGTGAGGCACTCATGTACAACATCAATCGATTAAAAGAGAAACAGAGTCTTAGCAAAAGTAAAATATCATCAGAAGAAATACTCATGAATAAGATATGAATAGAAATCACACACAACACACAAAAGAAGAAAGTTGGGTGAATCTTGTGATGAAGGTGGGCCCTGTCCTTCTCACAAGATTCCCCAGGACATGGAAACTAAGATAAAATACTCAGAACAGAACTTTATTCATCCGTCAATATACCATATTACAAGAAAGATTCAATCTTGTCCTTCCACTACAATCCTTGTGTTACATCTTGTTCATCCTATGTCGATCCCCTCTTTAATGTAGATGTCTCCTCTTTATAGAGGAGACATCTATTACAAAAGATTTTCATTATAAATTCTAGTTCAACCCTTTGTACAAAAATAGGGAAATCAATTCCTGTTAATAGAACGTTACGACCAATGTAACAGTTTATTCAAATAATCGATCAGATTCCTTTGTTGTTGCAACTCTGGTACACAAATCTCAACTGTCTCCTTGAGATTCGCATGTTATCCTTGCTATTTCAGCTTCGAGGTTCGTGCTGTTTCTGCTGTTTCAGCAACTGCAAAATATAGTCCTGCCAGCTTTAGGCAGTTCCAACAATTGTTCAACAACTTAGTCAATTTTGAGGATCAATTATAAAGATAGCATGATTATGTGTTGAATAATTAAACATATAGCAATAAGAAGAGTTATTGTATACCTTTAGAATGATTGAGTCAAAACACTAGAAACGACTTTCAACTATGGGTTGAAAAGGGTAATATTATGACAAAATATAAGGTCAAAAATAGACAATATGGGGTCCTAACATCCCCCGCAACTAAAAAGGTTGCATGTCCGCATGCAATGTCTATTCTGAATCTAAGTCGGAATACTGGGATGAACAATGCAAATTTCTTATGCAGTAAGTATGGAAGGTGTTGTCAACCATGTCTCTAAACCCATGGACACTCTGAAGTTTCTGCCATGCTGCCAGCTCTTCCTTTTTGTTCAATTTAAATTGAGCCTTATATTGCATTTGCGTCCACAACAGGTGGTTCTTGTGTATCACCTGTTGGGTCAGTGGCTGGTTCTTGTGTATCAGCCACATCTAGGTCGTCTTCCTTTTGTTCTCCAACAGGTGGTTCTTGTGTATCACCTATTGGGTCAGTGGCTGGTTCTTGTGTATTAGCCACATACCATATATCGTCTTGGGTGTCTACTTTAGATGTATTGGCAGCTGGTTCTTGTGGAGCAGCTGCCTCTTTTGAGAAAAATGATGTCACAAAATCATGAACGCTCTGCATTTCAGCACCCGAGGGTGAGGAAGGTGAGGGTTCAGGGCTAGGCGGAATACGAGATTTTATAATAATAGGTGGGGAATTTGGGATAATGGCCTCAGTTACTGCAGATGACCTTGTTCGTCACCGTGGTAAGGAAGTAGGAAAAACAATAGTTTTTCTCTTACGAGCACTTTTCCTCAGGGTAGGGGGATTATCAGAAATGGTGGCTTCCTTAACTGAGGCCCCGATTCTTCTTTTTAGTGGGGTTGCAGCTTTCTATTGCTTCTTCCTCTTAAGCATAATTATGGGGGTATTGCCATCCGAATCATCGGTGGGGATATGGACCATGGGAGTAGAGGTTCAACTTCATTAAGGGGTGGGGTCTGCTACAGACTTTCAGTGCTCAATTGGGGTGTTTCCGCTGCTGGTTGTTGATTTTCGGCAGCTTGCTGGGAGTTTTCCTCGGATTGCTGGGAATTTTCTTGGACTTGCTGAGGATTTTCCTCAGCTTGCTGAGGAGGGTTATTGAGGGGAGGTGGATTGTGCAGGGCAAAGCCTCTATTTATTAAGAGCTAGACCAAACGATGGTGTGTGAGGGAGAGGAGTTGGTGCCTTGCATTCACGGTATAGTGTGCCATATTTTTTTAGACAGCCAAGCAGATGATAGGGCATATTTATTAAACGACCATGCCTCAAATGATTTAATAACACAAAGTCATGTTGGTAGACTACCTGATAACGACCCTCGCAGGTGAAATACTGCTTAACAAATTTTGTAACCTTTGGCCATGGTGGTGGTAGTGATCGAAGTGCAACACTCCTGCCTTTGGATTTAACGTGCTCCCCTGGTAACAGAAAATCTTGCTGTGCATTGAGAATGAGGTGTTTCCTGCTGAACCAGCGAGTACCATTGGTTGGTAGTCCCTAAACTTGCGTTATGTCCTCCTCTGTTGCTGGAATTTGCACCCCTTGGATAGTGGAGTATCCTTCCCTCAAATTGCATGCAAATTTGAGAACCTGCTGTGAATCGAAATCTGGAAGTCTTCTGAAGTAATCCACCCATCCGGCTTGTAGAAAGATTTGGTATGCCTCCTGGTACTATTCCAGTAATGCCGTTGAGCCAGGTTCATGTCTAACAGCATTTCCTCCCATAGTTACTGGTTCAGACAAAATACAAAGTGCAGAGCCAAGTTGCCGAGGTCGAAACGGAGTAGAACGTTGCAAATAAAGTTATGACATGATAAGGTACAGATGGGGTGACTAGATACTACCGCGAGAAATAGAAATGGCGGTTATTGGTGTGTCATGTAATGATTACAATATTTCGGTAACTCCCCCCAACTGTGGCTGATTGATATGGTTGGTGGTACGACAATTTCAACAGTCATATCAATATCTCCTCATTAACTACAATTTAATATTCACACCTAAACATGCATACCTTTATATTTACCTTTGGTTGTTGCGCCAAAAAGTATTATCTCGTCATTAATAGGTCGATGATAGTTATAAAAAGGGTCTATAAAGTATGAGGGTTTTTATACACAAGGATTTCATTATTCACAGGAAATAATAGTGAAGGAACATAATTATTATGATGAATGGATGATTCCCTTAATGAAGAGTGATATGTTTCCATCGGAGTAATCGTTCATTCTCGGGAATAGAAATGGGGAAATTGGTGCTTCTTAGGAAAAATGGTCAAGATTGGCATTTAAGCACTGGGAATTGGTGTTTTAGCAACAGGAAATGGTGTTTCAGCAGTAGGAAATGGTGTTTCAACAATGAGAAATGGTGTTTCAGCAACAGGAAATGATGGAAAGAATGTAAGAGGGAATGAATTATGATCTAAAGTGACGTGGCAATGCTTCCCAAGCCGCAGCTTAGTCCTTCCTATATTGGAAATTTTCTTCTCAACCACCTTCCGAAGCTAAGATTTGCAAAATAATTAATTGTAACATGGAAACCCTTGACAGGGATTATTAGTTAAAAAATCTAATCTAAAAAAATAAATACATAAACATAAAATTATGTGCATTGAGCGATAGCAGGTTCCCCCAAAAAGGCATAGTAGATGTCTTCCATGCAAGTAGCTTTGAAATCTTCTTTAGAAATAGGTTGCTAATACAAACGGAGTCGATACCCATTCACTAATAATGGTGTTCTGGAATCATCAATCGTTAAGAGTTTGATTGTTCAATTTGGAAAAACAATATCTACTTCATAAGGTCCTAACCACCTTGTTCTTAATTTACCTTGAAAATTTTCAAAATGGGAGTCATACAGTAGAGCCCAATTACCTTTTTGGAACTGCTTATGCTTAATGGTTTTGTCATGCCACATGGTTCTTTGTTGTTGTATCATTCTGTTTGATGAATGGCATCCAACCTCTTTTCATCCAATTCCTGAAGCTGCTGAAACCTAGCTATCTGTGCATTAGTCAAGTCAAGGTTAACAGCTAAAGCAGTCCTTAAGGTTTTGATTTCAAATTCCACAGGAAAAACAACACTTTTACCATAAACTAATTCATAAGGTGAAAAACCCGTAGTATTGCTCCAAGTAGTTCTGTAAGCCCATAATGCTTCAGGCAACCTTTGAAACCAGTCCCTTCTATTTTCCTTTACTGTTTTTGTTAAAATGGATTCTATGACTTTATTCGTACTTTCCACCTGCCCATTGGCCTAGGGGTGATAAGGTGTAGTCATTTTATGCTTAATGTGATATTTCTGGAGTGTATCTTTGAAGCCATGAGAATTAAAAGGAGGTCCTCCATCTGTGACCAACTCTCTAGGCAATCCAAACCTAACAAAGATTTCTTCAAATAAAAAGGTTAAAACTGATTCTTCATTAGCTCTGAGGAGTGCCTTAGCTTCTACCCATTTAGTCATATAATCTGTGAAAACCAGTATATAAACTCTTTGATTGGATGGAGGATCGATGTGACCTATAAAATCCAGGGCCCATATTTCAAAAGGTTCAAGTATTACCTGGGGATTGAGTGGCATTTCATCCTTGTGATTAGGCTAGCCCATTCTCTGACAGTTATCGTAGGCCCTAACATATTTCTTTCATCCTTGAAAAGTGAGGGCCAATAATAACCCATTCTAAGAACTTTGTGTGCTATTCTTTTATCAGCAAAATGCCCTCCACAAGGGCCATCATGACAAACCTTCAATATATCATAAACTTCATCTTCTCTGATGCATCTCTGAATTTCCTGATCGAGTCCTATGTGAAAAAGACACCCGCTTATCCAGCTATACCTAGCACTTTGCTGAACGATATTTCCTTTTTCTCTGTGCAATAGGTGTGATGGTAGCTTACCTGCAACTAAGTAATTGGCAATGTCTGCATACCAAGGTGAGTGAGCAGATACTGCAAATAAATATTCATCAGGAAAGGAATCATCTACTGGAGTATTTTCATCAGTTTTTAGCCGAGAGTGGAAATCAGCAACTACATTTTCTTTACTTGGTCGATCTACGATTGTGATATAAAATTCTTGTAGTAATAATAACCATCTAGTAACTCGAGCATTTGTAATTGATTTGTTCATTAAATATTTAATGGCCGAGTGATCAATATGAACAAAAGTAGTATAACCGGTAATATAATGTCAAAACTTATTAATAGCATAAATTACTGCTAAGAATTCTTTCTCGGTAACTGTATAATTAAGTTCAGCAGGGGTCATAATTTTACTAATAAAATAGATAGCATAGGGAATATTGTTTTCTTCTTGACCCAAGACAACTCCAATTGCAGTATCTGAAGCATCAGAGGATATATGAAAGGGGAGCGCCCAGTCAGGTCCTCTCAAAATGGGAGCAGTAGATAATTGATGTTTAAGTTCATTAAATGCTTTTTGACAACCATCATTACACTTAAATTCAACATTTTTCATAAGTAACACAAACAATGGAGAAGCTATTTTAGAAATATCCTTGATAAAACTTCTATAATATCCAGCATGTCCTAAAAAACTTCTTACATTAGTTTGTGACTTAGGGATAGGAAGAGTCTGAATTACCTGTACTTTAGCTAGATCAACTTGAATTCCTAGGAATGAGATGAAGTGTCCTAATAAAATACCTTGATTCATCATCATATGGCATTTTTTAGTACTTAAGGCAAGATGTGCTTCTATACATCGTTTAAGTACTTTCTCAAGGTTTTGTAATGCATCTTCAAAAGTCACACCATAAGGAGTAATGTTATCCATAAATATTTCTAAGGAATCATTAAGCATATCAGAAAAAATCCCTATCACTGCTCTTTGAAATGTTGCTGGGGCATTACATAATCCAAATGGAAGAACTCTATAGGCAAAAGTCCCCCATGGACCAGTAAAGGTGGTCTTGCCTTGATCTTGGGGTGCAATCTTGATCTGATTATATCCAATAAATCCATCCAAAAAGGAAAAGAATCTCTTACTTGCCAAATTGTCTAGTACCTGATCAATAAATGGTAAAGGGAAATGATCTTTCTGAGTGGCCTTATTTAGAGCTCTATAATCTACACACACTCTCCATTTCCCATTTTTCTTAGGTACAATTACTAATGGAGAAACCCATTCACTATCAGATATAGGATATATAAATCCTGCATTCAACAATTTTTTAAGTTCCTCCTTCACAATTTCCCTTAAATTGGGATTCATTCGTTGTTGGGGTTGACAGATTGGGTGAGATCCCTCTTTAATATAAATACTATGAGTACATAATTCAGGAGAGATTCCCTTCATATCTGTGTAATCCCATGCGAATGCTTCTTTATTCTCACGGAGTAGCTTCATTAACTGTTGTGTTTCAGCATCTGTTAGGTTAGGGTTTATATTTAATGTTTTGCTAGGCTCGAGTTCTACTGTTATACTTTTGGAGGAGACACCAGCTGATGTCTGAGATAAATTTTCAGTTCTAAGGTTTTGCTGAGATTCAGATTCCACGATTATAGTCAAGTGATCATGTATTTCAGAGTTGACCGAAGAAGGTTCAGAAATAAAATTGTTAATTAATTCATCCTCGGTTGAACCTTTAAAAGTTAAAGCTTGTCCGATAGTCAAGATGGGTTGGGTCCCATCATCCTCATAATCTAACCATACAGAGTTATCATTATTAATCATAGGTGTAGCATGAGGGTAAAGAGTAAGTTGCTTGGTTTCACATCCATTAGAAATTGTCATTGAACCTGATCTACAACTGATGAAGGCATCTGCTGTAGCCAGCCAAGGTCTCCCTAAAATCAATGGATGACCCCCCAACTTTGTTTTAGTCTGTAATACAACAAAATGAGTTGGGTAGTTCAAAGATTCGACTGAAATTATCAGGTCTTCAATGACTCCTTTAGGTTTGATTGTGGAGCAGTGAAATAACTCTAGAATGGTTGGGGTTTCCCTAATTACATTCTTTAACTGTAATAATTGTGCAGTTTCAAGTGTCATAATGTTTATTGCAGCACCTAGATCTACTAGAACTCTAGAAACAAAAGTTTTTCCAACCTGCACTGTGACCGTAGGATGACCAATGTCACCATATTTCATAGGGGGAGTTTTTCCTGACATTAGAGCAGCTAGATCACCCATCACATGGACTGTGAGGGGATCTTTAGCTTTTCTCCCAGGTTTCTTAATGCAAATATCTCTAACAGTTCTAGCATAAATTGGTACATCTCTCAATGCTTGTAAGAGTGGAATTTTAACATATAAATTCTACAATTCTCCTAAAAGAATAAAGCAGGTGGCTCAAGTGTTTTGGTAAGAGCCAGATGTTCAGGGAATGGTGGCTCTGCTGTTTCAGCAGTCTTATTAGAGGATGATTCAACTATTTCAGCATTGTTATTAGATGACCTTTCTTTTCCAGTTTCTTCTTTATCAGAGTCAGAAGAAGTAATGTCATCAATGATGGGTTCAACTATTCTGCCAGAGCGTAAATGAATATCATTACATTGCATAGAGAAAATAGGTTGGTTTTGAATATTAATTACCTGCAGAGCTTTATTGTTATTTGGGTTGGGGTTAGGTTGCACAGGCAGCTGGGGTCTCATTGTCTGATTATTCAGTGGAGCATTTGATGGTAAGGAGAGAGATTTCTAATACTGGGGAAATTGGTTTGGAAATGGAATCTGTTGAGCTGTCCAATTTGGGTTCCATTGATTAAAATAGGATTGTTGTAGAGCCCATGGATTCCATATTGTAGGATCAATAAAAGGGGGATTTGGTTGCTGCATGGGTGGGAAATTCATTTGATTAAAGGGTGGGTATTGCATTTGATTCAAGGGCAGGTAATTTGCTTGAAAAGGAGGATGATTGTTCCAACGATTAAATGACATGTTAGAATTTGTACCTTGTCCTCGTGGTTGCCATTGCCTCCTCTGTGTCAGCAAGTACACTGCTTCAGCTTTCTCTTTAGTTGGTTGTAGTGATGCTTTTATTCCTGGTAAAGAAGGGCATTTTTGAGTCTCATGGTCCTTCTCACAAATAGTGCAAATTGGTACCTTGTCCAGTGGGCATTCCCTTAGTGGGTGTTTTTCTCTGCATTTAGAGCAGAAAATAACCAAAGCAGCTTCTACTTCTGCCCACTTCTTTTTAACCTGCAAGGTATCAATTTGTGAAGCAAAATAGCTTAACATTTCAGTTTTAAATTCTTCAAGTAAGTTACCTATTTCAGCCGGTGTTGCTCCTCCACTTGCTGATTTTTGGACTCTTGAGTATGTATTATCCTTGCTTTTTGGTCTGCTTGCTGCTCCTCTTGAACATCTCTTACAGAGGTTGACAATCTCATCATATGATTCCTTAGATATATCCCCTTTTCCAAGCATATTCAACATATCTAAACAATCATCTCATACCCATTTTAACAGTATTGACTTAAGAATGTCCTTACTCATATTTAGATGATCAGATCACTGCAAATTATACTGTAGTCTTTCCATGAACTCCTCCAGATTTTTGTCCTCCTTCTGAACCATCTTAAATAATTCCTCCTTCCTTTCTCTTGTTCGGCAATAGTCTTGGTATTTGGCCAAGAACTTTTCTTTCATTTGATCCCATGTTGTGATCACATGTCTTCCCAGGCTCATGAACCATCTCAATGCATTTCCTTTTAATGTTGCTGGAAATAACTTCGACTTTTGAGGATTAGTAACATAATCATAACTCCTACACAATGTATCAAACTCAAACAGAAATTCATCAGGGTCTTCAAATGATAAAGCATGGAAATTAGGTAGGGCTGATAATGGAATGTTCTTCATAGGAGTTGCCCCTCTAGGAAGATCTTCAATAAGGAATTCCAAGGTGGAGAGGGAATTTTCCCCTCTTCCTTCTCTTCGTCCCCCACCAAAGGGTCCTTCATTGTTTCCGTCCATTGGTTGTTCCCCTGTCTCTCTTGCTCAGTCTTCAACGCTTACTGTAGGGCTTTTGATGTCCTGAACTGGTTCCTCAACTTCAATATCTTCTATTGGTTCCTCAATATCTTCCATTGACTCCCTGATTTGTTCTACTGTCTCTTCGGCCCTTTTTGGTCCCAATACTTCCTCCGTTTCATAGTACGTCTGGAGAGAGTGCTGAGTCTGTGGCCTTTGAAAGCTTGCCTTTTGAGATGTTTCAGCTTTTGAAATAATGTCGTCAATGAAAGTTTTTCTTCCTCCTCTACCTTTGCCCCTGCCGCATGTAGGGTTAGCTTTCCTGCGTCCTTTCATGCATCCTGTACATCTAAAAGAAAATCGTTAATACTTTTAAAATATTAAGTCGCCTTCCTCGGCAACATCGCCAAAATGTTGGTCACCTTAATTGCTTATTAATTAAATAGTTGAGTGCCACATAAATTGTCAACCCAGGAAAGTCCGATTATTTCAAAGGTGACTATGTACTGTATGTACTCAATTTTAATAGCATTAAAAAGCTGTAGTATAAACAATTCACACTCTATTAAACCTCTACTCTGTGTTACAATAGTTATAGTCTATTGTAGGAATTGAATAAGAACAGATAATTAATTAAAGAGAGTAAATATGCAAAAGGAAGCAATGGTTGTCCTATAACAAAGGATCAAGACCCTATCCCCAGAGTAGGAACATTCAACACCTGCCTTTGTTATCCAGTTCACCAATACACTCTGTAAATCCTAATCACCGGTGAGGCACTCATGTACAACGTCAATCGATTAAAAGAGAAACAGAGTCTTAGCAAAAGTAAAATATCATCAGAAACAATACTCGTGAATAAGATATGAACATAAATCACACACAACACACAACAAAAGAAATATGGGTGAATCTTGTGATGAAAGAGGGCCCTTTCCTTCTCACAAGATTCCCCAGGAAACGGAAACTAAGATAAAATACTCAGAACAAAACTTTATTCATCCATCAATATACCATATTACAAGAAAGATTCAATCTTGTCCTTCCGCTACAATCCTTGTGTCACATCTTGTTCATGCTATGCCGATCCCCTCTCTAATGTAGATGTCTCCTCTTTATAGAGGAGACATCTATTACAAAATATTTTCATTATAAATTCTAGTTCAACCCTTTGTACAAAAATAGGGAAATCAATTCCTGTTAACAAAATGAACGTTACGACCAATGTAACAGTTTATTCAAATAATCGATCGGATTCCTTTGTTGTTGCAACTCTGGTACCCAAATCTCAACTGTCTCCTTGATATTCGCATGCTATCCTTGTTGTTTCAACTTCGAGGTTCGTGTTGTTTCCGCTGTTTCAGCAACTGCAAAATATAGTCCTGCCAGCTTTAGGTAGTTCCAACAATTGTTCAGCAACTTACTCAACTTTAAGGATCAATTATAAAGACAACATGATTATGTGTTGAATAATTAAACATATAGCAATGAGAAGAGTTACTGTATACCTTTAGAATGATTGAGTCAAAACACTAGCAAGGGCTTTCAACTATGGGTTGAAAAGGGTAATATTATGACAAAATATAAGGCCAAAAATAAAAAATATGGGGTCCTAACAGTCACTGTGGTCAGGAAGTAGATTATATCTTCTAAGTGTTCGTATGTAATGCGCACAGCAAAGAGCTATGCATCAAGTAATCCTTCCTCCAAACTAGTAGGTTCCTCACTTGTCTCAATACACAACAAGTGATCCGGTCTTACATTCAGTCATCTAGGCTTTGCCATGAACTCAAAGTCATATTCTGTAATAATAAGATCTACCTAGAGATGCGCCTCCCCAACACAGGCTTATTGACCAAGTATTTTAGTGTGGAATGGTCTGTATACATCTTGAAATGTCCTCCCAGTAAATAGTGCTGGTATTTTTGGAGTGTGTACATCATAACCAACCCCTTGTGTTCAGTTGTGGAATAGTTCTTTTCAGCTTTGGACAATCTGCGACTTGCAAAAGCGATAGGGTGAGCCAGGCCCTCTCCACCCTCTTGTGTTAACACCGCTCCTAGTGATATGCATGATGCGTCAACATGGACATGAAACTCCACATCCCATTTTGGAACGACCAGGATTGGGGTGGAGGCCAATTTCCCCTTTAGCACATCCAGGCTCTTCATACAATCATTGTTCCAGTAGAATGCGACATCCTTTTTCAATAGTTTCTCCATCGACGTGGTGATATGGGCATTTCTTTTGATCAACTTCCTTTAGTGTCCTCTATGCCCCAAGGTAGCGTGCCACTGTTTAACACTTCGCGGTGCTTCCAAATTCAGAATTACTGCAATCTTCACGAGGTCTACCATTAGTCCCTGTTTGTACACCACATGTCCTAGTAGGTTCCCAAAGGGAACGAGGAATGTACACTTCTTAAGGTTCAGTGTAATTTGGTGTCATCGTCAAGTATTAAACATCAAGAGTAAGCTTTTTAGGTTGTTCTTAACCAATCCAAAGATAGTCCAATCATCCAAATAGATCTCCAAGAATTTATGGATATAGTCTTTGAAGGCGGCAACAACTATGCACGAAAAAATGGTTGGCATGTTTTTTAACCCAAATGGCATGGCGGTGTATTGAAAGCAGCCCCATTCAGTAGCAAAGGTGTTCTTGCTCATATCTTCCGGCCCGATTTTGATATGGTAGTACCTTGAGAACCCATTAATGAAAGAATAGGCTTCTTGCCCGCCAACATTTTCCAATACTTCATTTGTGAATGGGGTCAGGAATGGGTCATGTATGCAGGCATCATTCAACTTCCTAAGATCCATGCATATTCTTATCTCACCCTTCTAGTTTTTCTCTTGTACTACCATAGGGCTTGCCCAGTCGGATTCTTCCACCGTCTCAATAATTCCGGTAGCAAACATTTTGTCTAGTCCTACACAGACCTTTTCCTTGCACCTCAGATTCAAGCGGTAAGGCCTCTGCTTAACTGAATTCAAGTAGGGTTTTAGGGTGATCTTCATCATCCCTAAATCACCAATGATCCCCTTTAAGTCCGTAATATTGGTCAGGAATAATTCTTGGTACTCACAGAGTAACTCAGCAACCTTATCCATTGTGGCATCATCCCAATAGTCATCGAGCATTGCATACTTTGGTTCAGCCTCCATCCCAATGTTTACTTGCTTTGTTTTTACCGGCGCGGTGATGTCAGGATCTTCGACTAATGGTCCTTGAACCTCACGATAGCCTTCAGTTTCTGGAATGTTAATTTTTCATGGGTCTACATCATCTTCCTTAATGTTTACATTGTAATACTCTAGTACACAACTTAGCTGGGTTTCCCATTCCGGTTGCAGAACTTCCATTAGCTCTTGAAGTATTTTGAAGATATTGGATTTCAGAGATCTGTGGTTTGTGCTTTTTGAATCTTTGATCGGAGAATCCACAGTAAGAGAATTTTTACACCAACGTTTCGAATCCCAAATGGGATCCATCATCAGGGTTAAGAGAAAGATGATAAAGATGATAAAAGAAGAGCAGGATGGAAAAAATAAATACTCATGAGGGAATGAATATTGAAAGAACAGCACAGGTCGGCCAGAAAGATTAATAATGAAACTTAAATTTAACTTTAATTTTTATTTTTATAAATTAATATCAATTAATTAATATCTATAAAATATAATCTTTATATAACCTAAAATCTATATTAATATTAATATCTATAAAACATAATATATATATTAATATTAATATCATAAACCTAATATCTAAATAACATTAATATTTATATAACCTAATATTTATAAAACTTAATCTATATAACTTATTATTATATAACATAAAACCTATATTAATATTAATATCTATAAAGTTTAATATAAATAATAATATTAATAATAGTATTAATATATAATTTATATTAAGTCTTATATATATAATAGTATTAATATATAATATATATAATATTATACCTATAAAACTTAATTATATATAATAGAATTAATAATAGTATTATATATTAATATCTATAAGATTAATATATAAAATAATATATAATATATATTAATATTAAAAATCCTATATAACATTAAAATTTATATAACCTAATGTCCATATAACTTAATATTTATAAAAATTAATGTATATATAACTTAATATTTTGAAGATAACTGCTTTTACTAATTGCAACACATCATCAACAGTATCCCACCAATGATCCTTAAACGTGAAGGTTAACAGGAATCCTTCGTGCAAGATATCCTATTCACTCATGTCATGGCGGAGCTTCGTCTAAGTATACCAATTCATGGGTATGATATCCAGGGTATGACAGAAAAGGTGCACCCACTTAGGTTGTGGTTCTTCCCTGTAGACCTTGGTCCATTTCACGAGGTGTGCACGTGGATCATCCTGTTCGTCATACTTGTCCGTTAACAGTATCTAAGGCTTTCCAAACCGCATGCGCATCATCAAACTTCTGCATTCGTGCCAGCTCTCAAAACTTCTTTGATGCGTAACACACCATCTTGTGGGCATAATGTGCAATACCCATTTCGGAGCATCAAAATGATGTTGTTCTGGTACTTCTATTTCAAATTGGTTTAAGAAATCATCCACCTCGGTCAATCTATCATACATGGGGTTACCTCTGTTGTCACGTAGCACAACAACCTTGTCATCATGTTGTAGTTAAGCATGGTTACCTCGTGTAATCGGTTCTGCCATCATTCTATCTCTTCGTCTGAATCTAAGGTGTAGGAGCTTTCACACTCCCATGAAATCCTGCCATCCGCTGTTGGATTCACCCAGTCCTACTCCCATGCGGTTATACTGTAGATATAGTCTAGATCATTGTCGCTCTTATAGTCGTGCATTGGCTCGGTGTAGCGTGATCCTTCCGTAGGGTCTAAAGGTACCACTATGCGTAGTGACCTTTTCTCGAAAATCATCTTGCACTTATTTAGATTTATCACTCCATTCATGTCAGTGGCCCAATCTATTCCCAGTAGTGTGAGATAGGGATTGTTGTCATCAACAATCTCTATCACTTCAAAATCTACAGGCGCACTCGCAGCTTCGATATCCACCATTATTCCCTGCAATCTTCCCATAGGTAGGATCTTTTGCTGGTTTTCCATTCACAATTGAATAGGAGACCATTGCAACATGGGCCTACCCATGCACTCCCATGTCTGCTTTGGCAGGATATCCATGTACGATCCTATATCTAAAATCACTTGATCCATTTCATATTCCCCAATCCGCACGGTCAATCTCATCTCCCTTCTTGTTTACGTTGTGTGCTTCCCGAGCACATCTAGTGATGATTTCTTGTAGTCCCTTCACAACTTTGTTATTGCTTAGTAGCTTCATGCATCTCTCCAAAAATGTAGTGGGCATTGGCAGGTCCATTTTTGGTTCCAATTTGTCCTTAATTCGTAAAGTGGAGGCATCCATGAAGCTCTTCTTAGCTTCCATGAATGTCTCCTTAGCACGCTCCAAATCAAATTTTGGTTCCTTTGTTGGAGCCTTGTGAACCCAACCATTCTCTTTGGGTTGCTTGCCTTTATCATCTCCTATTGTGATACCACTTCAGAGCGTGATATTTACATTCGAGCCTTCCTTGCATGGCTCAAACCCCATCATTTGTAGGTTCTAAGTCAGGGGAGGTTGGAGTGCTCCTTTATCGTGCAACCTCGCTATCAATGTGGGACAATCCTCCATCTCATGATAAAACTAGGTACAATATAAGAATGATGGTCTTGTTGGATTTGTATAATCACAGGAATAATGCCCTTGCCCTCTGCAATTGTAACAGATCAACTGTCTACGACCCCTTCCTGGTCCCATTCCACCTCGACCTCATTCGCACCCTTGAAATCTAGTGCGTGCCATCCCTGCATTTTGATAGAGGGCCCGTGTTTTGGTCTGAACTTCGTAGGTAGGATTCTAATCCATCATCAGTTCATAACTTCTACAGGTACACTTATCATGGCTTATTGACCTGCAAAAATTAGAGAACAACTACTGGGAACTCTGCATATACTTTTGTAATAGATGGAAGTTATCTATAGCATGCTTCCCTCCTATTTGACAAATCATGCACCATAATGCAAGCACTACACTCGGCCCTGCTTATGCCTCTAGTCTCAATGGAATTGGTCCTCCTACCGCTAGGTAGTTTGTGAATACTAGAAAATGGTCCTTGTCATGTCCCTAGCCTTTGCACTTTACGCATCATATCTCCTCACATGCTTCCAGGCTAGCCGTCCTTCCTTGTTTCAAACTTTTCATCTCAAGACACAAGTTTTTCAACTGCACATGGATCTGTTGGACTCCCAAGTTAGGATCTTGTATCTGGGTCTCATGTAGTCTCATTGCGATTTCCAAGGCCTCGGCTTGAGTGGATAGCTTCTGCTATGATAGCGCATTCCTTAGGTGTGGCGTTACCGGTGCTACAAACCATGCACGGTGTTGCCTATTCGTCAAGGTAATGTTAGCTTCACGAATCATACACTTCAATCTCTAATCTAGCTCCCAGGGGGTCTCACTTGGAAGCATCGCAATTTCCTTAAACCCGATAATCAATTGTGTCTTTGATTTTGGCTTGCTAAATTTCTTGTTTAGCGCAGCTTGGATATCCGCGATACATGTGTTTGGATTGTCATTGGAATGCTTAATATACCACATTAGTGCGCGATCCTGTAAAGTGCTGACCAACATTTCTTTCTTTATATTGTCATATGTGACTCCCTGTGATTCCCGTACAACCTTTACCATGAACGAAAACTGGTCCAGATCTTCATTCCCTACTCCTTTGAACACCGACAACTTTATCGTGCTCACCATATTGAATTGTGGTGGTGGCAGAGGTGGTGTGGGCGAAGATAGGGGTGAAGACGGTGAAACTAGTGGTGGTGTAGGTGGGGGTGGTATGCACAGAATATGCTGCTTTATCAGACTGATTGTGCTTCTTGGTGAAACCTTCACGAGCTCTTCCTTGCTTTCCCGCAAAGGTGAAATCAAGGGGCTGGTTTCTAGTTCTGTGCTACTTTTGTTTCTATAGATCCTCCCACTTCGCATAGCCCCAAACATCAATTTATTTGCATAACCCTCTTTTCACATAGTAGCATATTAATCCAAGTGTTCAAAGATTTAACATACTTACCTTACGGTCCTACCTTACAATCCTTTGAGGAAGCATCATTCCACCTCGCTATAGCTGACTGAAGTATCTACCATGAACTCGGTGATAAACCCTCCTATAATTTGATCGAGCCAATGGTCCACAATGTGCACAATCTTATCTTCTAATGCTTCGAATTTATGCAACAACTCTGGAGTCCACACAATAGGTTTATCGAGCCTACACGTTCCTTGACTATCTTCTAGCTTCGTGATCTACTGGTACAACTCAAAGGGGAAGGATGCAAAGAAAATTTCATGGATTTCCATATATAAGTAGAAATCTAACCACTCTTCCTTTGATAATTGTGGATTCCTATTTTCCTGCACCGCGAACTCGTGAAACTTTCTGTCCAACCACTCTTCAATTCCTTTCTTTGTCGGATTCCAGTGATACGACATCAGATATCTCTTATGTAGATCCTAGTCCTGGCAACAGAACCATTTTTTGGCTTATAAGGGCCTAACCCAAGTTCATAGCTAAGTTATCCAAACAAATCTCGGTACTACTGGCCCGTTCGGCAACAGTCCGTAGAGCGCGTACTGAGGTCTCACCCGAAGTAGTATGGGAGGGTGCTAGAACCAGGTTTCCACACCCTGGAGATGTCTGATGAGTTCAAGTGGTCTGCGGTCCAACCCTATGTGCAAGTCGCTTCATGCACTTTTTTATACCTCGCAACGTGATAAACTACCTTCGCGTAGCCCTACTCGAGGGCCAAATGCTGCGCTTCTGCGTTATTACCCAAGTCCTTATTGATATTCCAATGTTAGTTGATTACTTTAGCCTACTTGCATGCTTTAAGTTATACTTAACCACATAAACCATTCATACATAGTAAATAGAAGATATATTTGCAAATTATATCAAACATGCATTAACCTAAGAAAAGATACACAGAATTATGATAAAACTTCTTTTTATTAATTTCTTCTTTGGTTACAGACTTGACTGTGCCCTGCGCACTCAGGTGCATGGGTCTGCGCACTCAGCTGCAGACTACTAGGCCTCTGCGCACTTAGCTGTAGAGCCTTCTCCTACTCTACAAGTCAAAGACACACTTACTTCCTTAGCCTTTCTATCTATTTCTCTACTTTCTCCCCTTTTTTTACACTAAGAGCCTCGCTCTATTTATACAATCCCCTGGCCCGCGGACCATGGGTAGGTCTATCCAGCTGACATTACATTATAAAACTAGGGCGGACAACCCTGTGACTCTATCATACTCTTCGTGCTCCATGCTCACAATTCACGGATCTTTATAATAATATTGGGTCAAAAATTGGGCTTTGAGCTTGAAAACATTCCTTGGGGGGGATTCTGTGCCCAACAAAGTCTGTGTACTATGTATCATTTATAGATGACTTCTCAAGGAATACATGGATATATTTCCTCAAGAAGAAATTTGAAGTCTTTAACAGGTTTAAAGAATTTAAGGCTCTGGTGGAAAACCAAACAGAGAAGAAGATAAGAGTGTTGAGGACAGATAACGGTGGAGAGTTTTGCAACAAGGAATTTGAAGAATTCTATAAGAAGTGTGGTATAGCATGACAAAAGACTACTCCATACACACCTGGGCAAAATGGAGTTGCAGAAAGAATTAACAAGATATTGATGGAAAGGGAAAGAAGCATGCTAAGTGGTGCCATGTTAGTATAGGAATTATGGGTAGAGGTAGTGGAGACAACATGTTACCTGGTCAACTGATCACCTTCATCAACGTCGAAGGATAAGACTCCATAAGAGGTATGGACTGGTAAGAAGCCCTCTCTTTCACATCTAAGGGTATTTTGATGTGATGCATATGTACATGTTCCAAAGGAGAAAAGAACCAAGTTGGATAGTAAATCTAAAAAGTGCATCTTTATTAGGTATAAGGATGGTTTGAAAGGTCATAAGCTTTGGAACCCAGTAAAAAAGGAAGGTTGTGTATAGCCAGGATATGGTGCTCAGAGAGGTGAAATATGTTATTAAACATGAAGTCCAACCAAAGGAACTTGAGAAGATAGAGTTTGAGCTTAAGGAGGGAGAATTAGACTCTACAACAAAAGAGGAATTAGAAGATGAAGAGTCACAAACTTCGGGCGTGAGAAGATCAGTTCGAGAAAGAAGGCAGCTATAAAGGTTTAGTACATCTACTTTTTGTTCAAATTTTTCTTTATTTATTACGGATGATGATCCCAAAACCATGAAGTAAGTAGTAGATTTAGAGGATGGAAAACTCTGGAAAGAGGCCATGGTTAATGAAATAGAATCTTTGCACAAGAATGAGGCTTGGGATCTAGTGTATTTGCCAGCTGGAAGGATACCCATGGGCAGCAAATGGGTGTTCAAGAAGAAGACGAATGCAGAAGGAAAGGTGGAGAAATACAAAGCTTGGTTGGTAGCAAAAGGTTATTCCTAGGTCCCAGGAATTGATTTTGGTGATATTTTTTCTCCTGTTGCTAAGGTAGCTTCTATTAGATTGGTTTTATCTATTACTGCTGCTTTTGATTTTGAGGTTGAACAGATTCATAGGGATCTGGAAGAATAGATCTACATGAAGAAACTTGAAGGATTTGTGGTGAAGTGTAAGAAAGAACTGGTATGCAAGTTAAAGAAGTCTTTGTATGGGCTAAAACAATCACCAAGGATGTGGTACAAAAATTTGATACATTTATATGGGGACTTGGCTTCACCAGAAGCAAAGTAGACCACTATGTGTATTTTAAATTAATTGGTGACCGTGTTATTTATCTGGTCTTGTATGTGGATGATATGTTGTCTGGTTGGAAATGACAAAGAAATTATCCAAGGATTTGAAGACCCAATTGTCCTCCAAATTCGACATGAAAGATCTTGGTGTTGCAAACTATATTTTGGGCATGGAAATTAAAAGAGATTGGGCAAAGAGGAAGCTAGAAAAGTTTTTCAATCATCTTAAAATGGAATCATGGCAAGACTGAGATGAAGAATTTTTTCAATCATCATAATTCTATTTCTTCCAAAATCAAGTTTACTATGGAACTTGAAGAAAATGGAAAAATCCCCTTTCTAGATGTCTTCATCAGTAGAAAAAAGGATGGTACTTTGGGACACCAAGTCTATAGGAAGAAAACACATACATATAGCTATCTACATGCTAGCTCGTAACATCATCCATCACAAAAAATTGGCATCTTAAACACTCTGGTTGTTAGGGCTCTTAGAATTTCTAACCCTAATCACTTAGATGAAGAAATTAAACACTTAACCTCTGTTTTCAAAAACATAGGATACAAGGAGTTTAGTATTAAGAAAGATATTAAAAGAGCTCAGGATAATGTCCTCTCTAGCGATCCTGGGGTAAACAAAAAAGAAAATTGTGGGAAAGTTTACCTCCCATTCATTCAGGGGATTACAAATAAAATTGCAAAAAATTTAAAAAATAAGGACATAAACACTCAGTTTACAACATGTAGAACAATTAGGCAAATGATGAGATCAGTCAAGAATAACATAGATCATCAACAACTCAAGGATGTGTACAAGATTGATTGCTCGTGTGGCAAGAGTTATATCAGGGAAACAGGACGATCTCTGTAAACAAGACTTAAAGAGCACAGAGCTAATATTAAGAATGGAAGATCCCATACATTAGCACTTGCGGAACACTCATCCAAAACCAAACATCATGTATGTTTAGAAGACGCCAAAATCATTGAAGAGAGGATCATTATCAAAAGAGGAAAATTAGAGAGGCCATAGAAATCATGAAATTTCCTCGAAACCTCAACAGGGACAATGGGAGCGAGATTAGTGGAAACTGGCTTCCCCTCATTAGACAAATAAATCCCTCCAAATCTTTTTTAGCTTAGTATCACTAGTTTCTCCCCAATATAACAAAATAACAAAATAAATTTATTCTAATGACCATAGATTATAGTAACATTAGTTTTATAAATTAACATTTGGAAAATTATAAAATCTTTTTCTAATAATTAAATAGTTTTACTTATATATAAATTAGAATACTAGAGTTTAATTAATTAAAATAAATTACACAAAAAGAAGAAAAGAAAAAGAAATATTAAAATCATCAAACAAATTATAAGAATTAATTTAATTATTATTGATTAACTAAACTAATTAATAATTAATTTAATAAAAAAATAAATTTTTAAGTTGATTAAATAATTAGTTAATTAACTAAACTAATTAAATAATAAATTATAAAAAAAATAAAAATATTAAATAATAATTAATAATTAAAATTAAAACATAAATTAACACTGAAATAAATAAATAAAATAAGAATAAAAAATTAAACTAATATATGTAGGTTAAGTTGGCTTTCGCTATTTAGGGTTAATTTGGTTTATATATACGCTAGTGGGAGCATTCTTCTCTCAAAGAACAATCATTCATAATCTACGATTTTTTGGTCCTGATGATAGACCCCCTTTGGGGTTTGAAATGTCGACATGGTGAATATAATACTATGGATAATCCGGATCATACTACACCATAGAGGAAGCTATCATTAAACCAGAGAAAGTATGTTGAGACAATATTGCAGGGGTTTAATACGTAGGATTGTAAACCGGTGAAGGTTCCTATTCCTGTAGGTGTAAAGTTATTTGCCAAATAGTGTCCCAAGACACAACAAGAGGAAGAGGACATGTCATGTGTTCCATATGCAAGTGCAGTCGGTAGCCTAATGTATGTGATGGTATGTACTATACCAGACATTGCACATGCAATGGGAGTATTGAGTAGGTTTATGTCAAAACCAGGGAAGGAGTATTGCACAACAGTGCAACGGGTTTTCGGGTATTTGCATGGCATTAGTGATTATGGTTTGTGCTACCAAGGAAAACCAAGATTGGACAGAGTTTTGGATATTCATTACTTTGTTGATGCAAACTGGGCTAAAGATTTGGATCAAAGAAGATCTATAAGGGGGTATCCGTTTAATCTATTTGGAGGTGCAGTTAGTTGGATGAGTAAGAAACAATCTGTAGTGGCACTATCAACTACAGAGGCAGAATACATGGCAGCCACTCATGCAAGCAAGGAAGCAGTTTGGTTACAAAGATTGTGTTCAAGTATGGGGTTAGTATAGGGAGTTATAAGGATAGATTGTGACAACCAAAGTGCAATTTTCTTGGCAAAGAACCCTGGTTACCATTCAAAGACAAAGCACATTGATGTTCAATATCACTTTGTGAGGGATATGATAGAAGCCAAAAAGGTGTTGCTAGTAAAGGTGGACACTTTGAAGAACACTGCAGATGCATTGACAAAATTTGTGAGCTTTGAGAAGTTATCTTGGTGTAGAGAAACAATGGGCTAGATAAATGACTAAGCTCTCCTGTGACCCCTTGTGGAAAGAAAACAACAAGTGGGAGAATGTTGGGTTGTGTTATATTCTTTCCACGACTAGCCGACCTAGTTAACCGGGGGTTTAGAGGAGGGGCAGAGCCCCTTCTTTGTTGCATCGATTGCGTAGCGAGGGGTCACAAGGGTTTTGAGGGGGGGAGGGTAGCCCCCCTTTACGGGGTCTAGAGCAGCACACCAGGGAAATTTTTTTTGGACCCTATATTAGGTTGGGTGGACTTATCTATGGTTTTTTGCATGGTTTTCGCACATAGTTTTGGACACGATGGTTTTTGGTCCATGGTATTGGATGCTTCGGCATGTATAAATATGTATTGTAAAATTGAAAGGAATATAATGAAAAATAAATCTGGTAGTCTTGGTTTTTGGATCCAGGGGAAAATCTCTATGTACATGTGTTTTATGTGTTATGCTCTCGCATTGTTTATTTTTAGTGTTTTAGAATTCGTATACAGGTGATTTTTGTATAGGTCTAAAACCTACATCTAGTATTAGAGTTGTTTTGGCTTCAAGGGGACGCATTTGTTACTGAGGGGTTTCGTTCGGGCCTGTGGTAGACCATGTTCAGTGGGAGATCTACGGGATTGATTTTGGTGGTGAAAGAAGATGGTGAGTAGTGGAAAGATAGAGATCGAGAAATTTAATGGTCAGAGTTTTGAGTTGTGGAAACTCAAGATGGAGGATCTATTGGTGGATAAAGATCAGTGGATCACAGTAGATATGGGTACTAAACCAACAAGAGTGTCCAATGAAGAATGGAAGAAGTTGGATTAGAAGGCAAAGAGAAAAATATGATTGTGTGTCTCAGATTCATTATTGTTGAATGTATCAGGGGAAGCTAGGGAGAAGGCTTTGTGGGAAAATTTAGGGACTTTGTACCAATCTAAGTCTCTATTCAATAAATTGTTCCTACGGAAAAATCTATATAACCTAAGGATGAAAGATGGAGGCTTGATGATAGAACATCTGAATGCATTTAATATTGTGGTAAGTTAGTTATTTTCTATTGATATTAAAATTTTAGATGAAGATAAGTGCATCAGTTTGTTGTGTTCTCTACCAGATTTATGGGATAGTGTGGTTATTGAAATAGGTAAGAATGCAACTGCCTTGCAGTTTGATGAAATAGTCTCATCCTTATTGACGAAGGAGATGAGATGGAAAAATATGGAGAGCCAGAATGGTGATGCCTTGTTTATACGAGGACGGTCCCAAAATAGAAACAAAAATAAGTCATTGAGTGGGAGATATAAATCTAGAGGGAGATCTAAATCTCTAGGAAATCCTGTAAAGGTGGTGTGCTAGAAGTGCAGAAAGGAAGGGCACTATAAAAGGGATTGTAAATCTAACGCTCCTAAAAAAGGAAAGGGATCTGATGATGCTCCTTCTGCAGAGGTCAAAACCACCTCAAATGAAGGTGGGGATGTGTACTTGGCTTTTTCAAGTACACATGTAGATCATGAGGCATGGTTGATTGAATCAGGTGCATCCTTTCAGTTCACTCCCCATAGAGAGTGGTTCTGCGAGCATGAGAAATATGATGGTCATGATGTCTTCTTGGGGGATGGCAAGAATACTAGAATCATTGGTCGTAGAAAAGTAAAGTTGAAGTTTCAAGGTGGAAGGATTAGAAAACTTCAAGGTGTTCTGCATATTCCCGCATTAGCCTGGAATCTGATTTTTGTAAGCAAGCTGGATGATGCAGGTGTAAAAAAAGTGTTCGAGAAAGATACCTGCAAGATGGTTTAGGGAGTACTGGTATTGATGTAGGGAGTTCAGATTGGAACTCTGTACAAGCTTCAAGGTAGCACTATTATTGATGGGTGCAATAGTTCTGTGGTTCCTGAATGTGGAGTAGAAAATCCAGTGGTCTTTGGAGAAGGGACCATGCTATGGCATCAAAGGCTTAGACATATTGGAGAGAAGGGCCTTCGAATACTTCATGGTAAAAGTATGGTAGAAGGTATGACTAATAGCTCTCTAGATTTTGATTTCTGTGAAAATTGTGTATATGGGAAGTAGAATCGGGTGAGTTTCCCCTTTAGTGGTAAGAGGGCGAAACAGATATTAGAGCTTGTGCATAGTGATGTGTTTGGACCTGTGAAGGTTCCATCACTAGGTAAGTCTGTGTACTATGTATAATTTGTAGATGACTTCTGAAGGAATACATGGATATATTTCCTGAAGAAGAAATGTGAAGTCTTTGATAGGTTTAAAGAATTTAAGGCTCTTGTGGAAAACCGGACAGAGAAGAAGATAAAGGTGTTGAGTACAGATAACGATGGAGTGTTTTGCAGCAAGGAATTTGAAGAATTTTGTAAGATGTGTTATATAGCATGATAGAAGACTACTCCATACACACCTGAGAAAAATGGAGTTGTATAAAGAATGAACTAGACATTGATGGAAAGGGAAAGAAGCATGCTCAATGGTGGCAGGTTAGGACAGGAATTCTGGGCAGAGGAGTGGAGACAACATGTTACCTGGTCAACAGATCACCTTCATCAATGTTGGAGTATAAGACTCCACAAGGGCTGGTAAGAAACCCTCTCTTTCACATCTGAGGGTATTTGGATGTGATGCATATGTACATGTTCCAAAGGAGAAAAGAACCAAGTCAGATAGTAAATCTGAAAGGTGCATCTTTATTGGGTATAAGGATGGTTTAAAGGTTTATAAGCTTTGGAACCCGGTAACAAGGAAGGTTGTGTACAACTGAGATGTGGTGTTCAGAGAGGTGAAAGATGTTATTAAACATGAATTCAAACCAAAGGAACCTGAGAAGATAGAGTTTGAGCTTAAGGAGGAAGAATCAAACTCTACAGCAGAAGAGGAATCAAACGATGAAGAGCCACAAACTTTGAGTGTGAGAAGATTAGTTCGAGAAAGAAGACAACTAGAAAGATATAGTCCATCTGCTTTCCATTCAAATTTTTCTTTATCTATTATTGATGATGATCCTAGAACTGTGAAGGAAGTAGCAGATTTAGAGGATGGAAAACTCTAGAAAGAGGTCATGGTTGATGAAATGGCATATTTGCACAAAAATGTGGCTTGGGGTCTAGTGGAGTTAGCGGCTGGAAGGAAACCCATTGGAAGAAAATTGGTGTTCAAGAAGAAGATGAATGCAGAAGGAAAGGTGGAGAAATACAAAGCTCAGTTGGTAGCAAAAGGTTATTCCTAGGTGTCGGGAATTGATTTTAGTGATATTTTTTCTCCTATTGCTAAGGTAGCTTCTGTTAGATTGCTTTTATCTGTTGCTACTGCTTTTGATTTTTAGGTAGAACAGATGGATGTGAAGACAACATTTCTTCATGGGGATCTAGAAGAAGAGATGTACATGAAGAAAACTAAATGCTTTGGGTGAATGGTAAGAAAGAACTGGTATGCAAGTAAAAGAAGTCTTTGTATGGGCTAAAACAGTCACCAAGGATGTGGTATCAAAAATTTACTACATTTATACGGGGACATGGCTTCACTAGAAGAAAAGCAGATCACTGTGTGTATTTTAAATTAATTTGTGACCATCTTATTATCTGGTCTTTTGTTGGGCATGGAATCCCCCCAAGGCATGTTTTGGGGCTTAAAGACCAAGTTTTGACTAAGTCCATTGTAAATACTCCACGAATTGTGGGTGCAGAGAGCAAATTAATAATAAAGTCATAGGGTTATCCGACCTTGTTTTTGTAATGTAATGTTAGTTTGAAAGATCTACTCGTGGTCCACGGACCATTGGATTGTATAAATAGAGTGAGGCTCTAATTGTAGAAAGAAGAATGAAGCAAGATGAATCTAAGGAATTGATAAAGCATTGAGTTGAAGTGTAAGTCATTTCTTTGGGTCGTAGAGTGGGAGAAGGCTCTGCAACTGAGTGCGCAGAGGCCTAGTAGTCTGCAGTTGAGTGCGTAGTCCCCTGCAGTTGAGTGCCCAAGGTAGGTCAAGTCTGTAATTGTTGGAAGAATGAATAAAAGTGAAGTTTTACCATATTTTTGTATATCTTTCCCTGGTTTATGTATTATTGGGTATGAATTGCAAGTTTACTATTTATTTGTTGCGCAAACTCATATGAATGTGTAGTTTAAGAAACTATAATACTAGGCATCTATTTACGTGAATATAACTAACTGTTATAAGAAGATAAGTAAGATCTCAGGTGTAACTTAGGAAAATAGTACGGATCGCTGCTCCAACTGTGTGAAAGCCCCACAACCCCTGGTTAGGGCTGCGTGAAGGCAAGTATAGTAGGGTGCGAAGGCCAGGGAAGTGTTTGAGGTAACTTGCATGAAGAGACTCATAGTTGGACTAAGTCAACCCCCCTAGACATCTCAAGGGTGTGCAAACTTGGTTCCAGCACCCCCTCATACTACTTCGGGTGAGACCTCAGTCTGCACTCCACAAACTGTTGCCAAAAGGGCTAGTAGTATAGGGATTTGTTTGGCTAATTAACTTTGAACATGGGTCAGGCCCCAACAAGCCAACAAATGGTTTCATTGCCAGGACGAGAATCTGCATACAGATGTCTGATGTCGTATCACTAGAACCCAACTAAGAAAAAAATTAAAGATTGGTTGGATAGGAAGATTCATGAGTTTGCGGCATAGGAGAACAGGAATCTTGACTATCAAAAGAAGAGTGGTTAGACTGCTACTTTTACACAGAGATCCACAAAATTTTCTTCGCATCTTTCCCTACTGAGCTATATGAGTTGATTGTGAAGCTAGTAGATATCCAAGGAAGGTGCAAGCTCGACAGACTGATTGTGTGGACCCCAGAGTTGGTGCGCAGATTAGAAGTATCGGGGGATAAGATCACGTGCGTTGTTGATCACTGACTCGATCGAATTATAGGAGGATTTGTTACCGAGTTCACAGTAGATACTTCAGTCAACTATAGTGAGGCAGAACGATGCTTCCTCAAAGGACTGCGAGGTAAGTATGTTAAGTCTTTGAACACTTGGATTAAAATGCTACTGTGTGAAAAATGGGTTATGCAAATACATTGATGTTTGGGGCTATGCGAAGTGGGAGAATTTGCATAAATGATGGTAGTGCAGAACTAGAAACTAGTCCCTTGATTTTACATCTGCAAGGGGATGAGGAGGAGCTCGCGAAGGTCTCACCAAGGAGTGCGATTAATTTGATAAGGTAGAGGATTCCATGCATACCACCCCCACCCACCACCGCCAGTTTCACCGTCTTCACCCCCATCTCACCCATACCACCTCCACCACCACTGCGAGTCAATATGGCAAGCACGATAAAGTTGTCGATGTTCAAGGGAGTAGGAAATGAAGATACGGCCTAGTTTTGGTTCATGATAAAAGTTGTATGGGAAGCGTGGGGAGTTACAAATGACAATATAAAGAAAGCAATGTTGGTCAATGCTATACAGGATCGCGTACTGACCTGGTACATTAAGCATTCCAATAACAATCTGAATGTGGGGATCGCAGATATCCAAATTGCGCTAAACAAAGAATTTATCAGGCTGAATTCAAAGGTGTAGTTGATCATTGGGTTCAAGGAGATCATGATGCTACCAGACGAGACTACTTCAGAGTTGGATCAAAGACTAAAGTGCACAATTCGTGAAGCTAATATGACTTTGACGGATGGACAACACAACGAATGGTTTGTAGCATCGCTAATACCACATTTAAGAAACACGCTGTCACAATAGAGGCTAACAACTCATGTTGGGGCTGCATGAAACCTTGATACACGATCCTAACCTGGGAGTTCAGCAGATCCACGCGCAGTTGAAAAACTTGTGCCTTGACATGCAGAGTATGAAACAAGGCAGGAAAGCTTGCCTGGAAGTGCACCACAAGGTACAGTGTGTTGAATGTAAGGTTCAGGGTCATGACAAGGACCACTGCCTAGTTTTCATGAATTACTTCACGGGAGGGGGACTAATGCCGTTGAGACTAGAGGCACAAGTAGGACCTAGCATGGCGCCTACGTTGTAGTGTGTGATTTGTCAATTACACGCAAAATTCACAATAGTTGTATTGTAATTTCCGTAGGTCAGTAGGACATGATGAGCACACCTATAGAAGCTATGAACTGATGATGGATAGGACTCCCACCTACAAAGTTTAGGCCAAAACATGGCCCCTTGAACAGAATGCAGGGCTGGCGCGAACTGAATTTTAGGGGCGTGGATGAGGCCGAGGTGGAGGAGGACCTGGAAGAGGTCACAGACAATTGATATGTTACAATTGTGGAGGGCCAGGGCATTATGCCCTTGATTGTATGAATCCAACACATCCCTCATGTTTGTATTGTACATTGTTTGATCATGAGACAGAGGATTGTCCCACACTAATAGCAAGGTTGTGTGACAAGGGAGCACTCCAACCTCCCCCAACTTAGAACCTACAAATGATGAGGTATGAGCTGCACGAGGAAGACCCTAACATGAAAATTATGCTCCAAAGTGGAATTATGATAGGGGATGATAAAGGAAAGCAACCTGAAGATAGTACTTGGGTTCACAAGGTTCTATCGAAAGAACCAGAATTGGATTTGGAGTGCGCAAAGGAAACCTTCATGGAAGCTAGAAAGGGTTGCGTTGATGCCTCCACTTCAGGAAGCAAAGACAGACTTGAGCCAAAAATGGACCCATCAATGCTCATGATATTCCTAGAAACATGCATGAAGATATTGCGCGACATCAAGGATATAAATGGACTACAGGAACTCATTAATAGATGTGCTGGGGCCGCGCCAGGAGAACATCGTGTAGTCTGGAAGGTTGGAAAGCATGTGACGAGAATGGGAAGAGAAATGAGGTTGACTGCGTAGATTAGGGAATATGAGATGGACCAAGTGATTCTGGATCTAGGATTGGATGCAAAGGTTCTACCGAAGTAGACATGGGAGTGCATGGGGAGGCCTAAACTGCAATGATCTCCTATCCAACTGCGAATGGTGAACTAGAAAAAGATCTGACCTATGGGGAGATTGAAGGGAATCACATTGGACATTGAAGGAGCAAGTGGGGTGGCAGATTTCGAAGAGATAGAGATTGTTGATGATAGCAATCCCTACCGCGCACTATTAGGAATTGATCGGGCCACTGACATGAACGGGGGGATAAACCTAAAGATGTTCAAGATGATTTTTGAGAAAAAGTCCCTGTGTGTAGTACCTTTGGACCCTGCAGAAGGATTGCACTTTACGAAGCCAATGCATGACTATGAAAGCAATGATGACTTAGATTGCATATACAAGATAACCATGTGAGAAAAGGACTAGGTAAATCCCACTGCAGATGGATGAATCTCCTGGGAGCGTGAAAGCTACTATACATCGGATTTGGATGAAGAGATAGAGTGATGGAAGAACCAGTTACACAAGGTAACCATGCTGAATTGCAACATGATGACAAGATCGTTGTGCTGCGTATCAACGAAAGTAAGGGAGCTGCCAACGTATGATGGGTTAAGCGAGGTAGATGACTTCCTAAACAGATTCGAAAGAGAAGTGTCGAAACAGTAGCACTTCGAGGCTTTGAAATGGGTACTGCGTGCTATGCCCACGAGGTGGTGGTCTACGCACCAAGGAAGCTTTGGGGACTGGTGCAAATGTAGGAGACTAATGTGCATATGATTTGGGAAGCCTCAGATGTGATTGAAAAACAAGATTTCCGAATGAAACGATCCGCGCGCATATCTGTCTAGATGGATATAGGCATATGTTACAAACCTGCATGGATGCAAACAACCTTCGTTTCAGGAGACACAGTCAGTAAGCATGTGTGACGAAGGCAATTTCACGAATGACCCCAAGTTAGGTTGGAACAATGGATTATGGAAAGAATGAGTGGCTAGAAGGTTATCCAGGCAGAAGCCTTTAACAAAGTATGCGAAGCGCTAAACAAAGTATATGATGCACAACAGACTGATTGGGATCTACGCGTACCAATGATTTTGTAGGCTTATAGGAAAACATGCAAGAAACTGACGAAGAATACACCTCCCAGGCTGGAGTATGGAGTGAATGTTATAATCCCCATAGACTATAAAATGCGTAGTCCACGCATAGCAGTGCCGGTAGATATGATGGCTCACGGAGGCTTGTAAGAAGGAAGCACACAGCTGAATGAAGCAGAACACTTGGGACTTGAGGAAGAAATCCAACAGGGTGATATTAGGCTCCAAGAATTTATGAAAGAAAGGGTGTGATTAAGGGAGAAAAGCGCTTTGCTGGAAGCAGAAGTCAAGAAGTTGGAGGATGAAATTAAGAAGAATTTTCTTGATAAAGAAACCAAGGTGATAAAATAGGGTGCGTACGATCACATTGAAGAATTTCGGTACTATCACAAAGAGTTGATCAACCTAATGCCTTAGATTAGACCACATATTACAAAATGGATCACCCATGGTCACGTGATGCTGATGGTAAAGTGGGCGACGCAGCCAGTAACAATCGAAGGTGGATGTTTTCTAGGAAAAAAGATGGATGACCGGTTGAACCCCTATACAGGTAGCTCGGCCACCTAAATAGCCGTGGGAAGTACAGTCTAAGCACTTGAGGAAGTTCAAAAGTGGTGTGGGACTATAAACTACTCTGCCCAAGAACTGCATGATGTTGGAGCTACATGCATGAGCAAAGTGTCACAAGAACTACAACCGCGTAAGGGGGGCTGCACTGCCATGCGGGTCGGCTAGAAAGTGATTGTTGGAGTCACTATTCATGATGTGATGCTCGACTTGTGACCAAATGGAGCAAGCAACAGGAATTTAAGACATGCTTTGTGGGCAAGATTTAGGAAAATCTGCTACCAATGGAGCATTAATAAATCATATTTGGAGCGAACAGTCGAATTCAAATTCAAAAGGTGCTATAAATTAAAAAGGGCTACCCAACAAACAACACTTGGTCATTTTCCAATTGAGTTGTCGTATGCCCCGCGTATTCTGAGTTGATACCTGGTTGCCTTTTGCAGAGCATTGGTTGAGCCCCTAATTAAGAAATTGAGAGATTTCTGGACGAGCAAGATGGCAACATCTGAAGAAGCTAGGGAAATTGCAGAGATAATAGCCGAAGAGGCCGCGTAGGCCCTGACCGTAGAAGATTCCCCCAAAGGCACCGAGATTGTGGCAAAAAACCCTAAATCACCACGCATGTCGAGTTTGAAGAAAGAAAAACAATTGATGATTCAGGTGCATGTGTTCCCTTGCAACCTGCAGCGCACCAGATTAACGATGGAAGAAAAAGGGGAAAATGTTAATCTGGAAATAGAAAAGGAGGAAGAAGACCTGGAAGACCTCATAATTGAAGAAGATGAGGATGAGGGCATGGAGGAAGAAACCGATCCTGCACACCCTCCAACCAAGCTTCCCGTGTATATGCCCCCCGTGGAAGGGGACGAAAGAAGTGCCCAAGGACCTCGACGAGAGCAAGATCTCTCTCCAGACTCCGCTCCTCGCAGACGACATCATCTTTGAGGGCATGCACCTGGGACGGGTGCGAAACTTGAAGTTTGAAGATTGGGATCTCACTGACCATGAGAAATTCCCTTACCTAGAGATCGCGTAGATCATGAAGCCCAAGAAGAACACTGTGGTGGTGGTTATAGAATTGGATCCATGAAAGTGGTTACGTGGAGTGGAAAAGGTAGGGTTATTAAACCTACTCTAGGTACCGCATTTACACCGCACCCCAGTGACGATCTTCGTCATCAAATAGCTACTCTACCTGGTGCATGGTGGGTGTTTGTGGCTGGAGGAGCCCATCCCCATCACGGACCACTTAATCCATCACATTACCTGGCTCCTGTGCAAAGGAGAGGACCCTGTAGACATCTCAGAGGGGAAGAGAAGCGATTTGGCCATCACGGAGGCCATGAAGAAGAAATATAAGCTGGAAAAGAAGAAGAGGGGCTACACGATCTCCAGTATTAAAAAAAAGGTAGTTAGGGTGGCGACTCAGATACTGGTAGGTAAGGTCATGTGGAAGTGCCACGCAGATGGGTTACTCACGCTGGTGGTGACACTTGCTGAACAATGTGCAGAAGGGGTCCAGTTTAACTAGTCTGAATTCTTGTGCATAGAGTTCCTAGAGAATTTCCGCGAAGCACAGGAATAAGGAAAAATGTTCCACTATGCATGGCTTCTACTCTCCATAGTGCTGGTGGCAGGAGAATTGCCGGAGGATAGCCAATTCCCCATGATTGTTAGGGATCTCCCGGAGGCAGCAAAGTACGCTTTGCTATGGGCCACGAAGGACGCAAAATGGATCCACGACAGCAAGATATTTTGGGTGTTCATGGAGATGAACATCAGAATGGGGATTAACCACAAACCATGGTTATCACCCATTGTCTACAACAACCTACAATTTTTTATTTTTATTTTATTTTATTTTATTTTATTTTTTTTCAGAATTTAAAGCGGACTTTCACCATATATATCTTAGAGCATGCAAGGACTTGACCAAGAAATGGAGCGAGTTACCCTTGATAGCCACTGATGATCTGATTTTCAATGTACTGGAGACATGGCCACTAAAGTGGCATGCCCCAAACATCACCGTGGTGGAGAAGTCTGCTACGTAGAAGAAGAAAGAGGAGGCCAAATTGCGCATGGTGCAGTTGGAAGGGAAGAGAAGGTAAGAAGTAGTGGCAACAAAAGTGCAGGAGGCGTGGGACGCTATGCAGATAGCGATAGCACAAAAAGAGGCCACAACAGCAGCAACACAGGAGGCAGCTGAGAAGGCGTGTGAGGGCCAGAAGTCACCTTCACATGGGTAGGAGAAAGAGATGGAAATAGAGGAAGAGGAGGGCGTTGCAGACCCACAAGCAGCATCAACACAATTGAAGCACCGACACCCAAGTGAACCGATGGGGTCGTGTAAGAAGGTGAAAGCATCCAAGCTGTTGATCGACCCGATCACCCTTACTGAGGGTGATCTGAATGACATAGGTGAGACAATGCATGACGTAACCATAGTGGCCCTCTAGAACTTCATGAAGGAGAATCAAATTGTGTTGGGGGCTCTCTGAGCATAATTCAAGAGTTGCAGGTGTGCACTCCTTAGGTTAGTACTCTTTCAACCAGCCTTGCAGCAGGGATAGTTGTAGCTAAGCAAATGCTACACGCTTGGACAACCAACACGATAGTTTTACCAGAAGGTGCACTGGCTACAAAAAATCAGGCTAGCAAGTGTACAGTTAGTGTACTAACAAAGATAAGGACCAACATGGCTGCGTTCTCGTAGGAGACGCTCTATGTTCTGCAGGATGGGATTACTATATAACTATGCGATAGGGAGTGCCATGCGTTGCAAGTGCTAAGTGAGCAGAAGATAAAAAGGGAACAATTGAGCTTACAACGTGATGGGATTGGATCGCAAAACAAGTAGATGGTACAGGTACTAGAAGAAGTCGTCTGGATGGTCCCTGAGCTGGCCATCCTAGCAGACACACCAACAGAGGCGTGCATCCACAGATTAGCAGTAGGGGTGCGTAAGGCACGAGAATAAATGGCCATGATTCAGCTGGAGCTAAACCTTTAGATAGCAGAGTTGCGGTTGAAGGAGTAGTTGTCCACCCCTCTACAAGTCAGAGCACAACGCACCAATGCTATTACATCAGGGATGGAAGAGATCAGTAGTGCAGTAAGGGACTACACCAAGATGTTGGAAGAGTCATTCGAGGTCCTCACCAATCTGCAGGAGGACCCTAACATCTATCTCTTAGAGACAGAGGCGTGTGAGCTCCAGTAGCAATATGACAACATCAAAGGGACCATGCAGATGGTGGCCCTCACTCAGAGGCTTGCACAAATGCAACAAGCCAAATCGTTGAAAGAGCAAGTGGATGCAGCACGACACAGAGAAGCAGTTTTGAAGGTGTGCGTTCAGCCTTGGATTGACAAGGCCTTCATCATTACAACAACAATTGAAGGTGAGCTTGCATAAATGCAGGGGACACATGAACAGATGCAGGGGAGTAGTTCTGACACTGTAGTCTCAAAACAACGTGTACAAGAGATTCAGCAGGCAACTGCTCAGTGCGCTACCGACCTTGCAGCTGTTTGAATATAGTTAGATGGTCTCCGCACAAATATCTCTACACTGATAGAGTGACTTGAGGGAAAGTCATGATGTTTGTTTTGGGGGCCTATTGGGTGTGGAATCCCCCCGAGGCATGTTTTGGGGCTTAAAGCCCAAGTTTGGACTAAGTCCAC
This sequence comes from Pinus taeda, assembly GCA_000404065.3. Classification (NCBI taxonomy): domain Eukaryota; kingdom Viridiplantae; phylum Streptophyta; class Pinopsida; order Pinales; family Pinaceae; genus Pinus; species Pinus taeda. The sequence continues at coordinate 26,791 of APFE031534508.1, read as the reverse complement.
TGTAAAGATTTCGTGAATTGTGGGTGCTGAGTGAAGTAATAATAGAGTCATAGGGTTTTCCACCCTTCATTTTGTAATGTAATGTCGGTTCGAAAGATCTACCCATGGTTCGCAGACCATGGGATTGTATAAATAGAGCGAGGCTCTAAGTGTAGAAAGAAGAAGGAAGCAAGATGAATATAAGGAATTGATAAAGCATTGAGTCAAAGTGTAAGTCATGTCTTTGGGTCATAGAGTAGGATAAGGTTCTGCAGCTGAGTGCACAGAGGCATAGTAGTCCGCAGTTGAGTGCGCAGACCCCTGCAGTTAAGTGCGCAAGGCAAGTCGAGTCAATAATCGTTGGAAGAATTAATAAAAGAGAAATTTTACCATATTTTTGTGTATCTTTTCCTCGTTTATGTATTATTGGGTATGAATTGCAAGTTTACTGTTTATTTGCTATGGAACTCATATGAATGTGTGGATTAAGAAACTATAATAAAAGGCATATGTTTACGCAAAGATAACTAACTGTTATAAGAAGATAAGTAAGATCTTGGCTGTAACTTAGGAAAATAGTACGGATCACTGCTCTAGCCATGTGAAAGCCCCACAACCCCTGGTTAGGGCTACGCAGAGGCCAGGGAAGTGTGTGAGGTAACCTGCACGAAGAGACTCACAGTTGGACTAGGTCAACCCCCCCAAACATCTCAAGGGTGTGGAAACATAGTTCTAGCACCCCCCCATACTACTTCGGGTAAGATCTCAATCCGTGCTTTGCAGACTGTTGCTGAAAGGGCCAGTAGTACAGGGATTTTTTTGGTTAATTAACTCGAACATGGGTCAGGCCCAACAAGCCAACAAATGGTTCCATTGTCGGGACTGGGATTTGCATAGATATTTCTGATGTCGTACCACTAGAACCCAACTAAGAAAGAAATTGAAGATTGGTTGGATAGGAAGATTCACGAGTTCATGGTGCAGGATAACAAGAATCTACGACTATCAAAAGAAGAGTGGTTAGACTGCTACCTGTACACAAAGATCCACAAAATTTTCTTCGCATCTTTCCTTACTAAGTTATAAGAGTGGATTGTGAAGCTATAAGATAGCCAAGGAAGGTGAAAGCTGGACAGACTGATTGTGTGGACCCTAGAGTTGGTGTACAGATTGGAAGTATCACGGGATAATATCGCGCTTGCTGTTAATCACTGGCTCAATCGAATTATAGGAGGATTTGTTACCGAGCTTGCAGTAGATACTTCAGTCAACTATAGTGAGGCAGAACAATGCTTCCTCAAAGGACCACGAGGTAAGTACGTTAAGTATTTGAACACTTGGATTAAAATTCTACTGTGTGAAAAAAAGGTTATGCAAATACATTGATGTTTGGGGCTACACAAAGTGGGAAAATTTACAGAAACAAAGGTAGTACAAAACTAGAAACTAGCCCCTTGATTTCACCTCTGCGAGGGGACGAGTTGGAGCTCACGAAGATCTCACCGAGGAGTTTTATCAATTTGATAAGGCAAAGGATTCCACGCATACCACCCCCACCCACACCACTACCAATTTCACTATCTTCACCCATACCACCTCCACCACCACCGTGAGTCAATATGGCAAGCGCGATAAATTTGTCGGTGTTCAAGGGAGTAGGAAATGAAGATCCATACCAGCTTTGGTTCATGATAAAAGTTGTATGGGAAGCACAGGGAGTTATGGATGACAATATAAAGAAAGCAACATTGGTGAGTGCTCTATAAGATTCGCACTAACCTGGTACATTAAGCATACCAATGACAATCCGAATGCGGGGATCGCAGATATCCAAACTGCGCTGAACAAAGACTTTAGTAGGCCAAAGTCAGAGGTGCAATCGATCATTAGGTTCAAGGAGATCAAAATGCTACTAGGCAAGACTCCTTCAGAGTTGGATCAGAGACTGAAGTGCACAATTCGCGAACCTAATATGACTTTGATGGATGGACAACACCGTGAATGGTTTGTAGCATCGTTATGCCACATTTAAGAAATGTGCTATCATAATAGAGGCTAACAACTCAGGACGAGGCCTTGGAGATTGTAATGAGGCTGCATGAAACCCCAAAATAGGATCCTAACCTGGGAGTTCAACAGATCCACACACAATTGAAAAATTTGTGCCTCGAGATGCAGAGTCTGAAACAAGATAGAACAAATCGCCTGGAAGTGTGTGACGAGGTATGGTGTGTTAAATGTAAGGGTCAGGGTCATGACAAGGACCACTGCCCAGTATTTGTGAATTAATTTGTGGGAGGGAGACCAATGCCATTGAGACCAAAGGAATGAGCATGACCTAGCACAGCACCTGCGTTGTGGTGTGCAATTTTTCAAATAGGAGGAAAGCATATTACAGACAACTGCCATCTGTTGCCGAAGTACACGCATAATTCACAAAAATTGTTCTGTAATTTCTATAGGCCAGTAGGACATGATGAGCACACCTGTAGATAGAATTGATGGTGGATAGGACTCCCACCTACAGAGTTCAGGCTGAAATGCAGCCCCTTGACCAAAATACAGGGATGGCACGAACTAGGTTTTAGGGGCGCGGACGAGGCCAAGGTGGAGGAGGACCTGGAAGAGGTCACCGATAGTTGATATGTTACATTTTTGGAGGGCTAGGAAACTATGCTTGTGATTGTATGAATCTGACACATCCGTCATGCTTGTATCGTACATTGTTTGATCATGAGACAAAGTATTGTCCCACACTAATAGCAAGGTTGCACAACAAGGGAGCACTCCAACCTCCCCCAGCTCAGAACCTGCAAATAATGAGGTCTAAGTTGTGCGAGGAAGACCCTAACGTGAACATTGTGCTCCAAAGTGGAACTACGACAGGGGATGATAAAGGAAAGTAGCCTGAAGATAGTACTTGGGTTCACAAGGCTCTGTATAAAGAACCAGAATTGATTTGGAGCGCGCTAAGAAAACCTTCATGGAAGCTAGGAAGAGCTGCGCTGGTGCCTCCACTTCAGGAAGCAAAGTAAGACCAGAGCCAGAAATGGACCCATCAATGATAATGACGTTCCTGGAAACATGCATGAAGCTGCTGCGAGATAGCAAGGTTGTAAAGGGACTGCAGGAACTCATTAATAGATGTGTTGTGGCCGCGCCAGGAGAACCGCGCATAGTCTAGAAGGTTGGAGAGCATGCGATGAGAACAGGAAGAGAAATGAGGTTGACCACATAGATTTGGGAATATAAAGCATTGAGTTAAAGAGTAAGTCGTGTCTTTGGGTCATAGAGTAGGAGAAGGCTCTACAGCTGAGTGTGCGGACCCCTGTAGCTGAGTGCACAGGGTAGGTCGAGTCTGTAATTGTTGGAAGAATTAATAAAAGAGAATTTACCATATTTCTATGTATCTTTTCCTGGTTTATGTATTATTGGGTATGAATTGCAATTTCACTGTTTATTTGTTGCACAAACTCATATGAATGTACCATTTAAGAAATTATAATACAAGGCATCTCTTTATGCGAAGATAACTAACTATTATAAGAAGATAAGTAAGATCTCGGGTGTAACTTAGGAAAATAGTATGGATCACTGCTCCAGCCGCGCAAAAGTCCCACAGCCCCTAGTTAGGGTTGCGTGGAGGCAAGAATATCATGGCGCGAAGGCCAGGGATGTGCACGAGGAAAACTGTATGAAGAGACTCGCAGTTGGACTAAGTCAACCACCCCAGACATCTCAAGGGTGTGGAAACCTGGTTCTAGCATGCCCCCATACTACTTTGGGTGAGACCCTAGTCCACGCTCTGCGAACTGTTGCCGAAAGGGCCAGTAGTACAGGGATTTGTTTGGCTAATTAACTCCAAACCTGGGTCAGGCCCCAACAAGCCAACATATTATATGTGGATGATATGTTTCTGGTTGGAAATGACAAAGAAATTATCTAGGATTTGAAGATCCATTTGTCCTCCAAATTCGACACGAAAGATCTTGGTGCTGCAAACTATATTTTAGGCATGGAAATTAAAAGAGATCAAGAAAATAGGAAGCTCTGGTTAAACCAGAGAAAGTATGTCGAGACAATATTGTAGAGGTTTAATATGTAGGATAGTAAACCGGTGATTGTTCCTATTCCTGTAGGGGTAAAGTTATTTGCCAAACAGTGTCCCAAGACACAAGAAGAGAAAGAGGACATGTCCCGTGTTCCATATGAAAGTGAAGTCGGTGGCCTGATGTATGCGATGGTTTGTACTGGACAAGACATTGCACATGCAATGGGATTATTGAGTAGGTTTATGTCAAAACCAGGGAAGGAGCATTAGATAGTAGTGAAGCAAGTTTTTAGCTATTTGTGTGGCACTAGTGATTATGGTTTGTGCTACCAAGGAAGACCAGGATTGGACAGAGTTTTGGATATTCATAGCTTTGTTGATGTAGACTGGTCTGGAGATCTAGAACAGAGAAGATCTACAAGTGGGTATGTGTTTAACCTATTTTGAGGTGCAGTCAGTTGGATGAGTAAGAAACGATCTGTAGTGGCACTATCAACTATAGAGGCGGAATACGAGACAACCACTCATGCAAGCAAGGAACCGGTTTGGTTGTAGAGATTGTGTTCAAGTATGGGGTTAGTGCAGGGAGCTATAAGGATAGACTGATAGCCAAAGTGAAATTTTCTTGGCAAAGAACCCTGCTTACCATTCAAATTCAAAGCACATTGATGTTCAGTATCACTTTGTGAGGAATATGATAGAAGAAAAAAAGGTGTTGCTGGTAAAGGTGGACGCTTAGATGAATATTGCAAATGCATTGACAAAATTTGTGAGCTTTGAGAAGTTCTCTTGGTGTAGAGAAATAATGGGTTGGATAAAAGACTAAGCTCTCTTGTGGCCCCCTGTGGAAAGAAAACAACAAGTGGGAGAATGTTGGGTTGTGTTATATTCTTTCCATGACTAGATGACTCAATTAATCGGGGGGTTATAGGGGGGGTGGAGCCCCCCATTATTTGCACCGATTGTGTAGTGGGGGGGTCACAGGGGGTTGGAGGGGGGTGGATAGCCCCCCTCTATGGGGTTCGGGGCAGCGCCCTGGGGAATTTTCTTTTGGACCCTATATTAGGTTAGGCGGACCTACCTATGGTTTTGTGCATGAATTTCACACACGGTTTTGGACACAATGGTTTTTGGTCCATGGTATTGGATGCTTCAACATGTATTGTAACATTGAGAGGAATATAATGAAAAATCAATCTGGTAGTCCATGTTTTGGGATCTAGGGGAAAATCTCTGTGTATATGTGTTTTATGTGTTATTCTCTCGCATTGTTTATTTTTTGTGTTTTAGAATTCGTATGCAGGTAATTTTTGTATGGGTTTAAAACCTACATCTTTCCCCAATATGGTCTCCAATTTGTTATAGAGGACTAATTTCTTAGGCAGACAAAATAAATCCCCCTAGATTTAATAACGAACTCTAGTAACATACATCAACAGAATTGCTACCTTTCCTTGGCTTATAACTAAAACATGAAACATGTAGTACGCCAAGAATCACTTATCTATTAGCATTGTGCTTGTAGAAGTCCTTTCATTGCTTTCCACAACTAGCTTTTCCTTAATGCCTTAGAGGATTTCCCAATGCTTTCCACAACTTCTCCATGATGCTATAAAAGAAATCTGCAAATGTTCAGAGGGATCAAAGCATATCACATATAAAGTGAAAGGGAAATGATTCCTAAATTAATATACAACATATAGTTGAATCAATAATTAATTATAAACCATGCTAGTGATCAAGGAATCTCACAAATAACATAAAAATAGATGCAATTAGGAAAGAACATCTACTTTGTATTAAATTCCAAGGAGATCAAGCTTACAACTCAGTTTCCTTGAAGTCACAAGCCTCTTCCAATGGTCTTCGTTCATTCCCTTGATGATAAGCTCTTTAGACCCAAAATTAGAAGCAAAAGCTTTCAAATCCAAGTCTCTCTTCATCCTCTAGCATTGTACTCAATTTATAAGTGAGAGGAGGAGGTTTCTAGTTCCTCTTCTTAAGGGATATTGTGCTTAAGAGGAGGAGATTAGTTCCATGAACCAAGGGATGAGGTGTAGGTATGTAGTAGTTCAAGGTTTCTATTTTTGATAAGATTCCTCCATCAAAGATTCTAAAATTTGTGTTTTTATTTTACTTGCATGAACAATATTGCACAATTTATAGTGGAAATAAGGGACATAATTGTGCAGGCCAGAATGGTAAAAATTGCACATGCATAGGTAATGGCTAGGAAAACTATGCAAATACTCAAAATGGTTTTTAAGCAGTGCAACCCAAAATTCCTTTTGTCCCTGGTATTGTTTTACTTCAAGCTTCATAGGGGATTCACTTGAGACACTCATCAAATGGCGAGGGATCTAAATTAACAATCATGGTGACAAAATTTAGTGTACCATCCATACCTTGGTTATGAGTAACAATTTGTGGAATATGGTGATAATTCATCCCTGCATATAAAGAATGTGTACCAACATGATTAATGTAAGGAGTCCTTCCCCCAGGGTAAGGGCCCCTTGAGAAAAAATGATCCCCAAGAGATGATTACTAGTTGGGTTATATCCGATAGGAAAAAAAGGATCGCCTTACACAACAACACCAACATAAGGAGGATAACTCACAAGGATCATGGTGCTAACCACAGGGTTTCCCCCAAGTAAACTAGCCCCTCTAGGTAAAGTACTAGAGGACGACATCCCTCCAAATAATGAACTATACCAGGTTGGAGAAATATTAGAAGAAAGGTTCCCCCTAGGATGGCTAGGAGCAACAAATGATCCCCCCCCCCCACATATTTCCCTAGGTTACCATACGCATGTTAGGAACAGGGACATAAGGTTAAGTGAAACTAAGATTGAATATTTCCAATACTATAGGATAGCTAGGGTTCATACCCATGACCATAATAGAGGAGGGAATGGGCATAAAGACACTAGGGAAATTTGAGGGAGTCATAAAAGAGACAGGTTGTATGCCCCAAGAGGATGTGAGAGGTGTAGGTCCTACCACATTTATTGGTATTAATGATTTCATAGCAGTAGAAATTGCAGATGCAGAGGGTAAAGAAGAGCTAACCTCCTCCATAGGTAATGACAAAAAAAATTATAGACATAGGAAAATGTAGAACGGCTGGGGTTCATCCTTAGTAACTCTGGTCTTGATAGGCCAATTAAAGGTGGGTTGACAAGAGAGAGAGAATCATTTACAAGTGTCTCGCTAGATATCAAGTCACTACTAGGAGGACCAAGACTATAATCCACAACTAGAGGTTGTTCTGGGTCTTGAGCACTGACACGCACTCTATGAGCAAGAGTCAACAATGCACCTCTCTTAGAAGGTAGACCTAATATTTGATGTGACTAATGATGACTGGGTTCGACTAGTGTGAATGAATATGTTTTAACCAAATCAAGTTAGTATAGACACCCCTAAGACCAAACTATTGACTCAGACCAAACAACACACACTATAAGAGTCCTAAAAATCTAGTCACACACAAACTAAAGATGAAGAAGCTAGCGGTGGGACAATTATACTGGAAAACTTCTTCCCAACCCTTTTAGCTATAAACTTGCATTAAGTACCGTGATTAGCCATGGGGTACCCCCCAAGAGGACTGAGAGATTATGACTATTATCTACCCTAGGTACAAAGAAGATGAGCCTTTCTCTGTCATTTGTGTATGATCCCTCAAAGAATGGTCACTAAGGTCAGCACTAACAATAACATGTACTGGGGGGACAATCGTCAGCAAAATTCAAACGCAAGGGCAGGAAAATACAATTTGAAATCCCCTTGAGAGATCCCTCAAATTGAGGTGTACTCCTCCCAAGTGGCCCCTAAGGGCTATAACAAAATGTGAGTAACACCATTTGTAATACATGCAAATTCTGCAATCCACGCCACCCAAAACTAAGAAAAATGGGGAATGTCACCTATCCTAGTCCAAGTGTGATCTCATAATTAACCCTCATGTTAGAAGGGATTCCCAGACTGCACTACTTAGAGTGTATTTTTACTCCCTACCATAATTTTCTAAGTTGGACTTGTGGTCTAGTTAGTTTTATTAAAGCGTTTATTTTAAGGGAAGTTGTATTACTCAAGCAGGTAGCATTGTGAAACAAGATGGTGTGAAAGATTATTGTTAGTTAAAACTGTAGATGCAACTATATGGAAATTCATATTTTTGTTTTTTATTCTTTTAATGAAATCTATCTATAGAAGGGAAAGAGTATTTTTCACTTTTGAAAGAAAATAAAAACTACCTATAGAATATACCTCTCAATGGTCTCTAAGTGCAATGCCCATATTTAAAAAAATTTAGACACAAAAGATAAACCAAGAAACATAGAAAATTTTAGGGGCTAATATTCGTAGGTGGACTAATTTTCCAAAAAAAAGATTCTCCATTTTCCTTTTTTTTTTTAAATAATTCGCCCAAGTTTTAGAATATAAAATTATTTTACCTTAAATATCGCCAAAATTATATAGAGAGTATATATAAAAGAATAATAAATTTGATTTTTTTACAAAGATATCACCAAATATTTTATATTTTTTCACATTGGAGATTGGCAAGATTCACTGAGGTTTTTAAACATTAAGATAAATTCCAATCCTTAAAATTTTCCCTACCGAGAAACAAGAATCCAAAAAAAGGCTAAAAAAAGGTCCCCAAGATAGAACTCAAAGCACGCAAAAAGCATAAAAACTTGGAATCAAAGCCAAGAAAACACTCTTAAGCAATTAACAAGAAATAAAAAAAGTGGAAAGAAGAAGGCAATGTGAGCAAGCTAGGGCCATAGCACAATTCTTCAATGCGAGACAATGTCCTACATAGTCAAAACTAAACCCTAGAAACAAGAAGGACTAGAAAATATCAAATGAGAGTGAAAAAAGTTAATCAGGAACAACAACCAGTCAAGACACTCTCAAATAAAATTTTCAAGTTTGAACTTGCGCAACCACAACCAATTGAAAATAAAAACACCACCTCTTGTGAACAAAAAAAAAGCACACAAGACAAAATTCAATCACTCAAACAAAAGTGACAAAGGTAAAAGAAGCTAAAAAATGGCTGCAATATTGGAATGAAGAACAAATATTGGCTGCCACTGAAACAACTAAAGAGATCTGAACAATTGGATCTAATGTCAAGGACAACAACCTCAACTAGCAACACTTCACATCTCCAAGGAATACCCTAAAGTGATAGAAAAAGAAGCATCCAATACAAACCGAGTAGGGTAGATTTAGATCTTATGTGTTTAATATATTTTAACACCATTAGCAACATATCGAATACACCAAAGGAAATTCAAAGATAAATAGTGGATTGAAACTCAACCAACAAGACAAGAAACCCTCACAAAGCAAGTCAACCCAAACCAAGAGAAGTGACTCAAATATTCAACAGATACAGACCCAACACAGAGGCTAAGGAATAGGGAAAATAGCGGGGGAAAAGTATTTTGAGATATTCTAAAGGAGTTTGGACTTACAAGCCCAACCACAGGAATAATTCCCTATTTAGAGTGGCTCCAGGCGTAGGGATAAATCATTGTTTAGGGATAAATCATTGTTCAGGGATAAATACTGAGGTATTTATCCTTGTGCGACTGAGGAAAAAACTCAATTTTTTAAAAGATGTGTGAGCTCCAAGATAAAACAAAGGTCTAAATACTAGATATACAACCAAGAATGACTCACAATTAGTCAAAGAAAATCGGTAAGACACCAAGAACCAGATCCAAGACAAAACAAAAGAGATCTCAAAACAAACAGGGAAAACTCCCCAACAAAGTCGTCAGTTCTATTATGGAAAATTATACAACACCACTAGGAGCTATTGGTTCATGGTATTGGCCTTGATAAGACTACAAGAAAATAGAGGATTATGTAGTAAGAAGTGAACAAACAAAGTAGATCCCAAATCATCAGTCCAACTGGTAATTCAAACTTAGATGCTCTATTTAGGGTTTGACATGAACTTGAAATGCTCGTAGATTGGTAGTAGATGTTGGGTCTGATGCATAGATTCTTGCCCCAAATAGGATATCTTGTAATCTATTATAGATCTAGAGCCTACAGATCAGCACCACAAAACAAGGAGCACAAATGGTCTTCCATAGAGGATTGTCAACTTAAACAAATGAACATAAACATGAATAATAAATTAAACATTCAAATTTGATAGGAAGGAACATTCAATTCTATTAATCATAAAAGAAATGAATAAAAAATAATACCATCAACAAATGAGATCCTCTCCTCAAATTTGTAACATGGTCTCCTCCTCCCAATACAACATAGCTCTCGCACTATGGTTTGGATACTCCCTCTAACCCCCTTTCCTCTTGGTGAGGTTATATAGGTTCATTCTATCCTCCAAGAGAATGTATATACACACATAGGGGCTCGAGATATTAGGAAACTTCTACAATAATGGACCTCTATCCAACTCATAGACAAGTGGGTCAAGTTGATCTCCTTGGGAATGACAAAATTTAGAAACCTTTTTCATAATTATGATATTTTTCTCAATTTTCTCAATTATGAAATAATTATTATCTCATACTTATAAAATTTTGGCAAAATATTTATGAGAAATAACTAAATCATGTAATCCAACCTTTTAACATGGAATAAATCTCACTTAAGTGAAAGAAAAGGTGAAAAGGGATGCATTCTAGCTAATAATTGAGGCAAGTTGAACTTGGGTTTCTCTCACTATAATGGAGTGGAATGTATGGTTATAACATCTACCCTCTTACATATTTAATGAATCTATTGATATTTATGCTGATAGGTGTTTCTCTATGGGGTTGGGGTGGGTAGGCACTAATTTGTTTACTATGATACACTTAGGCCATGACTAACCCGTTTATTGGATGGAATAAGACCGATAAACCCACAATGGGATGCTTTCCACCAAGATTGTGTGTGGCTCGATTGAGCGTAAACACCCCTTGGGAAGTTTAGTTCTCCAAAAGTGGCTTCCATCATCAACCCCTCCCCATGATATTTGAACTTGTAACCTAGTGGGGACTACACCCCACGCAAACCAATTGGTCTACACCTCATGGGTATACAATTATGGCTTTTATTGGAAGGGTGTTTCTTTTGCTAGTAAAAATTTGATAGTGGAGGAGGTATAAAAGTTCTAGCCATAGATTAGGGTATCAATTCAACATATTGGGCCAATCAAAATATATTTAAGAAAACATTTATGTGATGCCTTTACTTGAGGTCTTTGGCTTGTAACAAAGGATTTATTTCCTATAATTATGTATTTTTATATAGTGAAAATAAAAGGTTTTATATAACTAAATTACCTTTATTTATTTGTTTAGTTCAACAATATACTTTTTTTGGTCTTTCAACATATTTGAAATCAACTTAGTGAATAACATAAATACCTAAGTATCGTGGCTCTATTGTGGTACTCCTTCTAGGATCACTCGATTGGATATCATTATATTGAAGTACATAAATATATGTATCAAGAAATGCATATTGTATCTCAAAAAATCTTGCATAAAATATAAATGACATAAGGAGTTATGCCACAACATTGTTTCTTCAAACTAAGCATATAAAAGAGAATAGTGGGTACCACGATACTTGGAGATCAATTTAATTGTGTAAGTTCCTCATTTCATACTTGTTAAAGATGATGAATCATTGGTAGGTTTCAAGAGATCCATATCAACCAATAATACAATCCTTTTGCAAAGGAATGTTGTATATAAATGGGATATTCATACATCAACCTTTTCACATATAAGCTAACATAAGCTTTCTTAAAAGGCATGCCCACCTCAGTTGTCCTGATCAAAAATCTTTTCAAAAATACTTATACAACATTCATTGATACAAAAAATTTATTTGTAATACAATTTTTTCTCATATTCATAATAACTTACTAATAAAACTCATTTCTCCCAAGTGCAAGTGATATCTTTAACTAATAGATACCTCATAGTTTCTATGTTTAGAAATTATTTTTTGGAGAATGGCATGTGTTTAGATTGGAATTAAGTTTTGTAATTGTTTTTAGATGTTTCACATTTAGAGTTATTATAAATATTCAAATATCATTCACTGTAAAACATAAATTTGGTTTTATTATGTTTTTATATTTTAGAATTAGTTTTGAAATACAAATCTCTTAGGCCACATGCTCAAGGACATGAATACCATATAAATTCAACTAAACAAAGTAAAAATACATGCAATAAATACATCTATACAAAAGAGAAGTGGCATTTCCACCACATGGCTCTTGTTATGATTATTTAGTTTTTTTTTTTTTTTGACTTGCTTCTAACTTTAAGCATTTTTTATTAGTTTTTCTTCTCTTGTGATGAGGGGTAATTCCTTATTTTTTAGAGCATTAATATAAGAAGCATTTAGAGTCGAGGGAGTGAGCTTACTAATTTTTGGTTATTTGTTGCTTAGTAATGCATTTCTTAAGGAATTGTATGTTCTTCCTTCATTTTCAAAGTAGCATTACAGTTGATGGGTTACCCATTTTATCCCTCTCCAATAGGGCATGTAGGATTCTACTGCTTGTGAAGTCACCTCTTCTTCCTTTTGAAAATTGGGAGGCTATATTTTCTCTCCAAGTTTTTCATATGATTTCTCACCCTCCTTGCTTTCCTTCTGTCTATATTTTAGGTTTACAAGGGATTCAAACTTGTTGTAGTTCTCTTTAGATAGCAACCTTCTTGAATTTTATTTGATTACTATAGCTCCTTAGGCTACGATTTTCCGTGCCTACAATTTTCCTCCATAAATAGACTTTTCTTTATATCACTTGATGTTTCAAAGGTTCCCTTAAGGGAGATTAATCCTCTTGAATTTTTGGCTAGCTTTTACAAAGTTTTAATACTCAAGATAAGAGTTGTACTTAAACGAAGTTGTTGATGGTTTATAATTACTATTAGCTCCAATTGTCCATATTAATTTGTAGTATCTTTGAGAGACCCTTCCTCTGATCCATTTCCACACATATTATGGCATGTGAAAAGACATTACGTTTTGTTTCTACTTGATTGATAAATTGAATTAGTTTGTCTCCAATGGCTTCAATGTTGCTTTCATCCTAGAACATTAAAGGGAGGTGGGGTAGTTTGACCCATATAGGTGTTGTTATCTCCTCTTCTAGGTTGAATTCAAGTGATCAAACATTCCTTAGATCCCATGAAATATGTTATGAAGTAATAAATTAGATCTTGACCCTTCCCATTTTGAAAAACAAACATAAAATATTTGTATGCCATATGAAAAAGAAAATACCCAAACTCGAATCTTAGATTTCTATTTCTCTGTTATCCATGATTGTGTATTTCCCAAAATCGGCTACATTCTTGTAAACTTATCAATAAATGCATGCTCACATAGAATGATGATTTTTTCATCTTGGCTATAGGGATGGAAGATCCACTTGCAAATAACATTCAACTAATTAATGAATCTACTTTACAAGGGCCAGGATCCTTTTATCTATATAACATTGTTGTTATTACTTTGAATTTATGTCAAGTGTACATTAAATACATTTGACAAAAAATCATATATATCAAATATAAAGAATTACAGATTTTAATTTAAAAAAAATTGTATCCTGGGGATTTTTTTGTTATAATGTTTGATAGCTATTATTTTTTATGTTTAATAGATGCTAAAATAGACCTATGTTACTAAATATATGAAAATCACTAAATTATTTTAAAAATACAAAAAGATATATATATATTAATTATTTGATATTAAATTATAACGATCCTTATGAGGATATATGTTATTTTTTTAAATACACTTTTTTACTTAACACAATAATTACGACACTGTTGAATTTAAATATATATATATTTCATGAAATCTTATTTTATTCTTATGTTAAATGAATATTATTTTTGATATTTAATAAATATACGCTAAAATAGGCGTATGCTGCTAAATACATGAAAATCACTAAATTATTTTTAAAATACCAAAAGAATTATTTGATATTAAATTGCAATGATACTCTTATGAGGATATATGTTATTTTTTTAAATACACTCTTTTACTTAACACAGTAATTACAACAACACACGAATTAAAAGCATTAATCTTTTATTTATGGTAATGTTTTCCAGGAAGATGAAGGTCTTTGAAGTATATAAATTTGAATTTACAATCATTAGTTATTAGAATATTTTTAAAACAAATCAAATATATAATCAATTCTTTTTTAAATGCAAAATTTAAAGAAATGTTTATGTATATATATGAAGAGATTTAATTCTTATTTATTTTGGGTGGTTCCTAGCTAATATAAATATATAAAATAATAAATTATATTAAAATATTAAAAAAACTATTATATTATTTATTTGATAGAAAAATTGCAATCATTCTCTTATGACAATGTTGTTTTTTTTTAATACAATGTTTTTACTTTACACAATAATTGCAACAACTAAATTGAATTAAATCCATTCATCTTTCTAGTGATGTGTTTTATGATGATGGAGGTATTGAATTATAAAAATAGTTTTTCAAATTCGGTTTTTTATTAAAATATAGTAAAACAAATCAAGTAATTAATTAATTTTATTTTTTAGTATAATATTTGAGGAAAAGTTTGTACTTTTAGAGATTTGATTTCTCTGGGCTCTTGGTAGATTTGGAGTTAAGATGGATCTGTTAATCTGAAATGATCATAAGTTAAAACTGATGTAGAATTGATTAGCCATTAATGATTTGAATGTTAGCTGAAAATGTGGAAACCGAGAGAACTGCATTAGAAGAAAGACTTTACGACAACTAATAAAACATAAGCAAAATCAAAATAGAAGGGAAAACAACAAAAACACAGTGATAATAGACAGAAAATTTGATTATGGAGTTTGTCCCTGATAAACTACATCTCTGGGTCTACTTTCAAGATGGGTGATCACTTTATTAGGATTGAAACATAAGAGGTTGATTACATAGAGATTTTACCAAACTGAATGTGCACATAGGCACTTCTAGTCATTTTCGAAGGATAGTTCTCTGAACCAACTTTCCAGCACTTGTCACGGTTCCCAATTCTGACTTTGGATGCTCCTATTACATTTAAAACAAAAACAAAAACGACTATGACCTCCAGAATTTGCATACAAAATCCAAAACCCCCAATCCCCCTCAATGAGCAAAACCTCGTTTTAAAACCCACCAGGTGCATTCAAACCTCCTCGGGCTGAATTTGGGATAAACGTGCTATAATCTGGGGGTGGTTTGGTCTCAGTCTAGTCATGCAATGACACTTAGGATAACTCCTTGGTCCTTGAATTAATGTTTTAAACAAAAATCTAACAAAAAACCCATAAATAACTTTGGATAGGCCATGGACTGTTAGCAGTTAGCTAACCAGGCGGAGGTAATGACAGCGCATGTGAGAAGTTGTCATAGCTGCAGATAGCACGCTGAAAATTTCACTGTCAGCTGATGGTTTCATTGTGCGGTGAACTTTCTTTTGTTCACATGCTGACGTTTTCCCCTCACGGTTTTTGTTATGGTTACATTAAACTCTATGGTTCCTCTGTTGATATGACTAGTTCCGATGTGGTTTTAAGAGCGCGGTTAACTCATGGTTTGGGACTATAGTTAAGGCCCTCACATCTTTGCTTGATTGTTCACATGCAATACTCTCTGCATTTTTCTCTGACATGGTTACGATCAGTGGTTTAGGTACAATCATATGTTATTTGCAATTTTTTTATGTTTTATAAAGGCCAAGAGGGTATATGCCATAGTTTTATGTTAGGTTTTCAAACATTTTTTAATACATTGTTTGTTGTAATATGTCTCAATAGGTTAGAACATAGGGTTTAGGTCTAGAGCTTAGGTTTTAATGCATTTTTGAATGTTGCATTAGGTTCTAGGTTTAGGTTTGTATTAGGTTTAGGGTTTAGTTATTAGGACTTTGCATCAAATAAGAAAAACCCCTTTACAACTAAATGTTACAAAGTGACATTCACCCAAATACATATCGTTGACAAATCTACTTTTGCGGAAACATCACATGACGACAAACCATATCGAACCCCTACAACTAACGACACACCCATGTCGATGATCAACCCTGTCGGAACTGTTCAAGAGCACATGTTGACAACTAGATACAAAACCATCACCATGAAAACCTTGAACCATAAAAAACATTGTCGAAACTGAACGACACTGAACTGAATGTTGATGACAACACTGAACACTGACGATGAACCTGTGCAACTGATTTGATGAGATCCTCTTGGATCAATCCTCTCCACTTGAAAGGTTTTGGACCACAAAAGTTTGACTAAACAAATAGTCAATGAGCGTAGAGCTCCTTCACTTTCCACCTTGCCCTGATGATGTACCAATAAATTCGATCAATCACCTCAAAGTGATGATTCTGATGATGTTGACCATGGCATATTTTGATTTGGTGACTTGTTTCGTCCATTTGCAATATGTAAAATTTGTGACGATGGTCAAACAACCTGTTATGGACATGGTAATTGATTTCTTTCCATGAAGAACCATGAGTTAGTGATTCATAGTCATTTTTGAAAACATACTCTACTGGATATTGTTTAATACCATCAACATGTATTAACAATCTATTTTGCGGAATAACAGAGACAATCAAAAATGTTTTTTAGATCAAACCAGCTACTTGACTTGACATACTTTCCTGCTTCCTGATTACTAAGTGAACTTTCTACCATAAACCCATCAAACTATAAGGTGAAAACTGTTGCAACTTAGTTTTATTTTGTAAGTATTGAATTAGTTGTTGATTTGTTTGAATCAATTTTTCCTTGTTCATTAACTTATGTTTCCATTGATTAACACTTTCCCCTAATGCATAAGTTTCCCTTAGATACTTTAACACTGCTTTATAAAAGGCTTTGATATGAAAACAAATAGGTTTCCTCTCCACTTGAAAAGAGGTTTCCAAACTGTTTGAAACATGAAATGGTGACACGATACAAGAGAAATGTAACACTGACTTTCCCCAATACTAACCTGTATCCCTGTAACTATTAATTTACAACCTTGGACTGAAATGATTCATTTTGACATTAGGAAGAGGAGCTTTAGGCAAAAACTATAATTCATGTTGTATTCCCTGCTTATGAGTAAGATGTTTGATTTTACATAGAACTGGAATAGTTTCTATCTCTTTCATCAAACTATCTTTAAGCCGAATCTCATAACCTGAACAAACATCATGTTGATTGTTATGTTGTTCCTTTACACATATGATTACAAATATTTTATTTGAACTTATTAATCACTTCATATGATTAGAAACAACTAAATTCAAGTGATTTTTGTTTTGATGTGTCCTGGCAATAAATTCAACCCCATCTTTCTTAAGGTGATATCTATGTTCTCTCCTGTAAAATACTGCATCACGATCATAAAGATAAGGATTTCCTAAGAAAACTCCACATATGTCTACTAGAACCACATCTAATTCCACTTCATCAATGTAATTAGTTGTAATGAAAAATCTTAATCGACATTGTTTGTGACTTTTATCTGAGTTGATTTATTTAGCCATCCTAATGGGTAAGGTCTTTGATGATTCTGTGTTTCCAAACCCAATCTTTTAACTAAATATTTAGATATTAAATTTTCCTATGATCCACTATCAAACATTGTATCTATCTTTGTGTGCTTAGAAGTTATCCTTATGTTAAACAATTCGACTCTTTTATCCTCATTTGAAGGATTTATGTTTGATGAAGATGCAATATTTTTCGAACTTGAACCAGTGTTAGAAGTTTTACCTATCATAAACATAGTAGTTATCCTCCTTTCGTCACCTGAATCTAAACCTAGATCTTGCTATATTGCTGCAATTGCCTTCTTTTCATCCTTCTCCTTAAGGAACTTTTTGGGCTTAAGTTCTGTATGAAGTTTCCAACACTTAGATTCATCATGACCAATTCTCTGGCAATGAGAACAAGTAGGTCTTTCCTTCTGAGCTCTTGCTGATTTCTTTCTCTTCGAATTGTTCTTCCCTTTACTATCATTGGAATCTTTGATTTCCAACTCTTTGGATGACTGTGATGTAAACTTGAATGGTCTACCACCTTATTCAATATGTATAGTTGAAACACACACTTCATCAAAATCATCAAGATTAAACATCAATAATGTATAATGTAGAAATTTTGAATAATTTAACACATATTCAACAGAGATTATCCTGATCATGTACTATTGCGGAAAACATACATAATACATAAGCTCCTCTACGTTGATCATCAATATAGTAGCATCAATAACAATAAAACATCAAGAGCATTCACACATTAACACAGTATGTATCCCGGGGAAAGCACCTCACTAAAAACCCCAACTATCTGTATATTAATGATTGAGTCATGTAACATTACACAGCATAATATTTCTCACAAGTATCTCCACCTCTGTTACACACAATACAGCTCAGATCTGA